>JBBGZY010001090.1:0-202909 GCA_037952925.1 Lithobates clamitans
AAGGAATGAGAGATGGAGGAGAGGGATGAGAGATGGAGGGAAGGGATGAGAGATGGAGGGAAGGGATGAGAGATGGGGGATGAGAGAGAAGGGATGAGAGATGGAGGGAAGGGATGAGAGATGGAGGGAAGGGATGAGAGATGGAGAGAAGGAATGAAAGAGGATGAGAGGGTTGAGAGATGGAGGGGAGGGATGAGAGATGGAGAGAAGGGATGAGAGGGATGAGAGATGGAGGAGAGGGATGAGAGATGGAGGAGAGGGATGAGAGATGGAGGAGAGGGATGAGAGATGGAGGAGAGGGATGAGAGATGGAGGAGAGGGTTGAAGATGGAGGGAAGGGATGAGAGATGGAGGAGAGGGATGAGAGATGGAGGGAAGGGATGAGAGATGGAGAGAAGGGATGAGAGATGGAGAGAAGGGATGAGAGATGGAGGGAAGGGATGAGAGATGGAGGGAAGGGATGAGAGATGGAGGGAAGGGATGAGAGATGGAGGGAAGGGATGAGAGATGAAGGGAAGGGATGAGAAACGGAGGAAAGAAATGAGAGACGGAGGAAAGGAATGAGAGACGAAGGAGAGGGATGAGAGATGGAGGAGAGGGATGAGAGATGGAGGAGAGGGATGAGAGATGGAGGGAAGGGATGAGAGATGGAGGGAAGGGATGAGAGATGGAGGAGAGGGATGAGAGATGGAGGGAAGGAATTAGAGATGGAGTGAAGGGATGAGAGATGGAGGGAAGGGATGAGAGATGGAGGGAAGGAATGAGAGATGGAGGGAAGGGATGAGAGATGGATGAGAGTGATGAGAGATGGAGGGAAGGGATGAGAGATGGAAGGGAAGGGATGAGAGATGGAGAGAAGGGATGAGAGAGGGATGAGAGATGGAGGAGAGGGATGAGAGATGGAGGAGAGGGATGAGAGATGGAGGAGAGGGATGAGAGATGGAGGAGAGGGAATGAGAGATGGAGGGAAGGGATGAGAGATGGAGGGAAGGGATGAGAGATGGAGGGAAGGGATGAGAGATGAAGGGAAGGGATGAGAAACGGAGGAAAGAAATGAGAGACGGAGGAAAGGAATGAGAGACGAAGGAGAGGGATGAGAGATGGAGGAGAGGGATGAGAGATGGAGGGAAGGGATGAGAGATGGAGGGAAGGGATGAGAGATGGAGGGAAGGGATGAGAGATGGAGGAGAGGGATGAGAGATGGAGGGAAGGAATTAGAGATGGAGTGAAGGGATGAGAGATGGAGGGAAGGGATGAGAGATGGAGGGAAGGAATGAGAGATGGAGGGAAGGGATGAGAGATGGATGAGAGTGATGAGAGATGGAGGGAAGGGATGAGAGATGGAGGGAAGGGATGAGAGATGGAGAGAAGGGATGAGAGAGGGATGAGAGATGGAGGAGAGGGATGAGAGATGGAGGAGAGGGATGAGAGATGGAGGAGAGGGATGAGAGATGGAGGAGAGGGATGAGAGATGGAGGAGAGGGATGAGAGATGGAGGAGAGGGATGAGAGATGGAGGGAAGGGTTGAGAGATGGAGGAGAGGGATGAGAGATGGAGGAGAGGGATGAGAGATGGAGGAGAGGGTTGAGAGATGGAGGAAGGGATGAGAGATGGAGAGAGGGGATGAGAGATGGAGGGAAGGGATGAGAGATGGAGGGAAGGGATGAGAGATGGAGAGAAGGGATGAGAGATGGAGGAGAGGATGAGAGATGGAGGAGAGGGATGAGAGATGGAGGAGAGGGATGAGAGATGGAGGAGAGGGATGAGAGATGGAGAGAAGGGATGAGAGATGAAGGGAAGGGATGAGAGATGGAGGGAAGGAATGAGAGATGGAGGGAAGGGATGAGAGATGGAGGGAAGGGATGAGAGATGGAGGGAAGGGATGAGAGATGGAGGGAAGGAATGAGAGATGGAGGGAAGGGATGAGAGATGGAGGAGAGGGATGAGAGATGGAGGGAAGGGATGAGAGATGGAGAGAAGGGATGAGAGATGGAGGGAAGGGATGAGAGATGGAGGGAAGGGATGAGAGATGGAGAGAAGGAATGAGAGAGGGATGAGAGGGTTGAGAGATGGAGGGAAGGGATGAGAGATGGAGAGAAGGGATGAGAGAGGGATGAGAGATGGAGGAGAGGGATGAGAGATGGAGGAGAGGGATGAGAGATGGAGGAGAGGGTTGAAAGATGGAGGGAAGGAATGAGAGATGGAGGAGAGGGATGAGAGATGGAGGGAAGGGATGAGAGATGGAGAGAAGGGATGAGAGATGGAGAGAAGGGATGAGAGATGGAGGGAAGGGATGAGAGATGGAGGGAAGGAATGAGAGATGGAGGGAAGGGATGAGAGATGGAGGGAAGGGATGAGAGATGGAGGGAAGGGATGAGAAACGGAGGAAAGAAATGAGAGACGGAGGAAAGGAATGAGAGACGAAGGAGAGGGATGAGAGATGGAGGAGAGGGATGAGAGATGGAGGGAAGGGATGAGAGATGGATGAGAGTGATGAGAGATGGATGAGAGTGATGAGAGATGGAGGGAAGGGATGAGAGATGGAGGGAAGGGATGAGAGATGGAGGGAAGGGATGAGAGATGGAGGAGAGGGATGAGAGATGGAGGGAAGGAATTAGAGATGGAGTGAAGGGATGAGAGATGGAGGGAAGGGATGAGAGATGGAGGGAAGGAATGAGAGATGGAGGGAAGGGATGAGAGATGGATGAGAGTGATGAGAGATGGAGGGAAGGGATGAGAGATGGAGGGAAGGGATGAGAGAGGGATGAGAGATGGAGGAGAGGGATGAGAGATGGAGGAGAGGGATGAGAGATGGAGGAGAGGGATGAGAGATGGAGGAGAGGGATGAGAGATGGAGAGAAGGAATGAGAGATGGAGGAGAGGGATGAGAGATGGAGGAGAGGGATGAGAGATGGAGGGAAGGGTTGAGAGATGGAGGAGAGGGATGAGAGATGGAGGAGAGGGATGAGAGATGGAGGAGAGGGTTGAGAGATGGAGGGAAGGGATGAGAGATGGAGAGAGGGGATGAGAGATGGAGGGAAGGGATGAGAGATGGAGGGAAGGGATGAGAGATGGAGAGAAGGGATGAGAGATGGAGGAGAGGGATGAGAGATGGAGGAGAGGGATGAGAGATGGAGGAGAGGGATGAGAGATGGAGGAGAGGGATGAGAGATGGAGGAGAGGGATGAGAGATGGAGGAGAGGGATGAGAGATGGAGAGAAGGGATGAGAGATGGAGGGAAGGAATGAGAGATGGAGGGAAGGGATGAGAGATGGAGGGAAGGAATGAGAGATGGAGGGAAGGGATGAGAGATGGATGAGAGTGATGAGAGATGGAGGGAAGGGATGAGAGATGGAGGGAAGGGATGAGAGATGGAGGGAAGGGATGAGAGATGAAGGGAAAGGAATGAGAGATGGAGGGAAGAGATGAGAGATGAAGGGAAAGGAATGAGAGATGGAGGAGAGGGATGAGAGATGGAGGGAAGGGATGAGAGATGTAGGGAAAGGATGAGAGATGGAGGGAAGGGATGAGAGATGGAGGGAAGGAATGAGAGATGGAGGGAAGGGATGAGAGATGGAGAGAAGGGATGAGAGATGTAGGGAAAGGATGAGAGATGGAGGAGAGGGTTGAGAGATGGAGGAGAGGGATATTAGTGAGATGAAGAGAAGGGATGAGAGGCAGAGTACAACTTGTGGGTAATACAGCACACACACACACACACACACACACACACACACACACACACACACACACACACACACACACACACACACACACACACACACACACACACACACACACACACACACGGTACAACTATCATTCTCTCCAACATACTGACAAGGGACAGGCTTCTCTAAACAGGCTGTGGCTGCTTTGGATAGAAAACAAACACCTTTCATTTTGATGCCCATGAAATGTATTTAACGGACGGTAAATTGGGGGTTCAGTTGGGCTTTAGAGCCTGTAACTGGTCACTATTGGTTACAGCGTATTATCGTTTCCTGAACAATCATATTCCAGGAAGCCCACTATGTGCCATGCTGGATTTGAGGAGCGGAATGTGTGGGAGGATTTCAGTTTGGGGCAGAAGGAAACTGTGAATAAAATGAGACAAGGTGACATATGCTTTCTAAAACAAGGTCCCCCCCCCTCCCCCGAACATATGCTTCTTTAAAAATTGAAACTAGTGCGTTTCTGGTTGGCATGGAAACACAATTTCAGCTGTTTTAGACAAGCGGAATTTGACATGATCACCTAAATACATCAGGAAGGGAAGGCCGGCGTTTCCTCCTTACCTATGACTTTGACAAAGTAGGCGTCGGCTTCGAAGTTATTCTGTAAGACGTGGATGGAGTTGTCACCGGAACTTCCTGTGCTGAGCACAATGATGTCCAGAATTCCCTGAAAAATAAAGCAGATTGTCTACAATGAATACAAGGTCAGACAGTCGTGTCTGGCAGAGCAGGGGATCTATTCTACTCAGCTGCAGTTAAGTGAAACTTACAGGTCCCCTCCCCCCCCCAAACCTGTGGCTGGATACTAAAAGCAGAAACAGAAGATTGATGAGCTTATTCTTCATCGCTCTGCTTTCTCCACCTATCAGCATCTCCACCTGCATGGGAGTGCAACTGATTTGCTCCATTTGCTGCTTTTTCCTTCTCTAAATCTAAGCTCTGCTGTACAGGACTGCTGCAGAGAGACCACCGCTTCCACAAGAAGTGTAAGGGTCCCTTTCCTACAGCCCTGATGCAGAACCTGCGGCCTTGGGGCTGCATGCGACCCTTTGGCTCTTTTTCTGCGGCGCCCAGTGCCCCTGCAGACACCAATTTGTGTTTTTCCTACTGCTCTGTTACAGAGGTGATTTTCAACAGTCATAAAGCAGAACTTCAGTCATTTTTCCATCTTTCCATCTATTAAATCTTCTGTCTTTGTTGTTGTTTTAACTTTGGATAGTAAAACATTTTTTTTCTGCCAGTAAATCCCTTATACAGCCCACTTCCTGTTTCTTGTCTGGAAAAAAGCCTAGGCTTATGACATCATACACAGCTCTCTCTCTCTCACGCTCGTGAGCGTTTGCCAGGAAGGGAGGGGGGATGAGTCATAAGAGGGCCAATGGGAGGTGCAGAGCTGGAGGTGTGCCTCTGTGTAAATCCAGGAAATGAACAGGCAGCAGCTTCAGTTAACAGTTAAAATGGATGCAGTCAGACTCAATGGAAGGAGATTTCTGCAGCATTTTTGGCAAGTACAGAATCCCAGTATATATAAAATAATATGCAAAGTGGTTGCAGGGAAGCTTCAGAATGGCAAAGATGTTTTTATTACAAATTATGTGAGCAGACTGCAGTTCCTCTTTAAGTAATATGTCTCCAGTCAATGACTGTCTCCTGAAGCATGTCCGCAGTCTCAGATATCTCCTCTAGCATATTCACAGAATCCTGAAGCATGTCTGCAGTCTCAGGCCATCTCTTGTATCCTGTCCACGCTCCGCAGTCTCTGACCATCATCTGTATACTGTCCGCAGTTTCTGGCCATCTCTTGTATTCTGTCCTCAGTCTCTGACCATCTCCTGTACCATGTCTGCAGCCTCTGACCATCTCCTGTATCATGTCCACAGTCTCTGACTATCTCCTGTATCATTTCAGTCTCTGATCTGATGTCTCTTGTATAATGTCCGCAGTCTCTGATCTTATGTCTCTTGTATCATGTCTGCAGTCTCTGACCATCTCCTGTATCATGTCTGCAGTCTCTGACCATCTCCTGAATCATGTCCACAGTCTCTGACTATCTCCTGTATCATTTCAGTCTCTGATCTGATGTCTCTTTATAATGTCCGCAGTCTCTGATCTTATGTCTCTTGTATCATGTCTGCAGTCTCTGACCATCTCCTGTATCATGTCCGCAGTCTCTGATCTGATGTCTCTTGTATCATGTCCGCAGTCTCTGATCTGATGTCTCTTGTATCATGTCCGCAGTCTCTGATCTGATGTCTCTTGTATCATGTCCGCAGTCTCTGATCTGATGTCTCTTGTATCATGTCCGCAGTCTCTGATCTGATGTCTCTTGTATCATGTCCGCAGTCTCTGATCTGATGTCTCTTGTATCATGTCCGCAGTCTCTGATCTGATGTCTCTTGTATCTTGTCTGCAGTTTCTGAACATCTCGTAAACCATGTCCACAGTCTCTGATCATCTCCTGTATCATGTCCACAGTCTCTAACCCTCTCGCGAATCGTGTCCGCAGTCTCTGGCCATCTCTTGTATCATGTCTACAATCTCTGATCTGATGTCTCTTGTATCATGTCCGCAGTCTCTGACCATCTCCTATATCATGTCCACAGTCTCTAACCCTCTCCCGAATCGTGTCCACAATCGCTGACCATCTCTTGTATCCTGTCCGCAGTCTCTGAACATCTCGTAAACCATGTCCACAGTCTCTGACCATCTCCTGTATCATGTCCGCAGTCTCTGACCATCTCCTATATCATGTCCACAGTCTCTAACCCTCTCCCGAATCGTGTCCACAATCGCTGACCATCTCTTGTATCCTGTCCACAGTCTCTGACCATCTCCTGTATCCTATCTGCAGTCTCTGACCATCTCTTGTATACTGTCTGCAGTCTCTAACCATCTCTTGTATCATGTCCACGTATCATGTTCACAGTCTCTAACCCTCTCCTGAATCATGTCCGCAGTCTCTGACCATCTCTTGTATCATGTCTACAATCTCTGACCATCTCCTGTATCATGTCCGCAGTCTCTGATCATCTTCTGAATTATGTCTGCAGTCTCTGACCATCTCTTGTACCATGTCTGCAGTCTCTGACCATGTCCTGTATCATATCCACAATCTCTGACTTTCTCCTGTATTCTGTCTGCAGTCTCTGACCATCCCCATTAGTCTCTGACTATATCCCGTTGTGTGTCTGCTGTCTCTGACACATTTATGTGCGGCCCATTGGTGTCGTTGAGGGCCGCACACTTCTGGCCAGATCAAGAAAGTTGACTACCACTGCCCTAGAGCATGCTGGCAGGGGACAGGCCATTCTACTCAGGCTGTGGCTGCTTTCTAAAGAAAAGAAACGGCAATACTTTGAAACCCCTTTTGTTGTGAAGCCCCCGGAACGTATTTAGATGGTTTAAAAGTTTCATTGGGCTTTAGGGGGAAGAAGGAATTAAAACAAGGTTGTCCTCTTTATCAAGTGTTCACAAATGGAAAAAAGTATATAAGAAACAGAAGATAATAAACTGGATCTTTAGTCCGGTGTCCCAGCGCAGACATCAACATCAAAGTGATGGAACTTTACTGACTGGAGTTCATTTTTTGAGATCAGATTTTATTAAAAGTTACACGGATCACAGTGGTGTGATGGAACCACCGCAAATAATTTTATGTCATTAATTATTGAAGAGCCCGAGTCCTAAAAAACCCCTCCTCCTCTCTTAACCCTTGCCACGTCGCAGATAAATCGCGTCGGAAGCTGGCGGGGGGGGGGGGCGCTCTTTTCATTGTTCCCGAGCTGATATATTCCCGCAGCTAATCTCCCAACATAAAAGCCGCAGCGGCAAAATGGTGCCATAAAATGTACCATATGTAATTATGCTCTTATCACGTAATGAAATATAATGGTTGGTGGTAATGAATTGGATTTAATTAAAAGGATATTACGGCCACAAATTGCATATTATGTTTACTGCATGACCTCTGTCCAATTACATGAAATGAATTAAATAATCAGGGGTTTGGAATTTGATTTTGCACACAAAAAAAAAAAAAAAGAAAAAAAAAAAAGGATTTATTAAATTTCGTGTCATAGCAACCATTTTCATTTTCGAAGAGTTAATACCTTTTATATTGAAAAATCTGTTGTTAAAGTGGTTGTAAACCACAGACACGAAGTATGAACAAAGCATATCCCTCTGTAGCAGATGTGTCAAACACAATGCCCGCCGAATCCGGCCCGCCAGGGCCATTTCATAGGGTCCTCGCACCTCTCCTGCAGCTGCGGCACCCCCCTTGTCTCTGTTCCCACCTTGTCTCAGCAGTCAGCAGCAGAAAGGAGGACAGAACTCCCCTACCAGATCCTGCTCTTCTCTGTTCAGATGCGAAGAAGCTCCGCCCCCCAATCTCAGCAGTCAGCAGCAGAGAGGACAGAACTCCCCTACCAGATCCTGCTCTTCTCTGTTCAGATGCGAAGAAGCTCCGCCCCCCCAATCTCAGCAGTCAGCAGCAGAGAGGACAGAACTCCCCTACCAGATCCTGCTCTTCTCTGTTCAGATGCGAAGAAGCTCCCCCCCCAATCTCAGCAGTCAGCAGCAGAGAGGACAGAACTCTCCTACCAGATCCTGCTCTTCTCTGTGCAGCTGCGAAGAAGCTCCGCCCCCCAATCTCAGCAGTCAGCAGCAGAGAGGACAGAACTCCCCTACCAGATCCTGCTCTTCTCTGTCCAGCTGCGAAGAAACTCCACCCTCAATCTCAGCAGTCAGCAGCAGAGAGGACAGAACTCCCCTATCAGATGCTGCTCCTCTCTGTGCAGCTACGAAGAAGCTCCCCCCCAATCTCAGCAGTCAGCAGCAGAGAAAACAGAACTCCCCTACCAGATCCTGCTCTTCTCTGTCCAGCTACGAAGAAGCTCCCCCCCAATCTCAGAAGTCAGCAGCAGAGAGGACAGAACTCCCCTACCAGATCCTGCTCTTCTCTGTCCAGCTACGAAGAAGCTCCCCCCCAATCTCAGAAGTCAGCAGCAGAGAGGACAGAACTCCCCTACCAGATCCTGCTCTTCTCTGTCCAGCTGCGAAGAAACTCCCCCCTCAATCTCAGCAGTCAGCAGCAGAGAGGACAGAACTCCACTATCAGATCCTGCTCTTCTCTGCGCAGCTGCGAAGAAGCTCCCTCCCCCATCTCAGCAGTCAGCAGCAGAGAGGACAGAACTCCCCTACCAGATCCTGCTCTTCTCTGTGCAGCTGCGAAGAAGCTCCGCCCCCCCATCTCAGCAGTCAGCAGCAGAGAAGACAGAACTCCCCTATCAGATCCTGCTCCTCTCTGTCCAGCTACGAAGAAGCTCCCCCCCAATCTCAGCAGTCAGCAGCAGAGAGGACAGAATCTCATACCGCACAACTTTTTGAGATGAGAATGAGGGACACCTATTAGCAAAAGTATGTTGGCATAGGACACACCCCCTGCCACGCCCCCTTAAAGGAGAATTATGCAAAAAAAAAAAGTTTAGTTAAACTCCTAAGAGCTTTTTTTTAACCACTACTATTCCTTTTTACTGGCTTTTGAAATGTACAAATCCAGCAATTTAGAAATGACTTGAAAGGTTTAGCTCTTGGGAAACACTTTTTGAAAGATAAAAATGTACATTTCATACACATCTATATAGATCAGACCAAAGTGAGGGACAAATAAGGAGGAATGAGGGACAGAGGGACATTGCTCCAAATCAGGGACCGTTGGGAGCTATAGAACTGCTTCTACAGATCCTGCACCTCTCTGTGCAGCTGCAGCACCCCCTCATTTTAGCATTCAGCAGACTCAGGCAGAAGACTCCAGCCCATCCCTCTGGTCCTCCTCCAGAACCTGCACTTTCTGTTTCCCAGCTCCACCCCCAATTTCTTCCCGGCAGCAGCACAAGGTGACGGAGGTGTACTGTAAGGGAAGGTGTGTGTGGGGGGGGCTCATGATATAAGGGGGGGGGAGGGGTGCTCAGGACATCTAGTCTTACAAATAGAACCGGTCATAATGCTGATAAAGCCTGCAATAAAACTGAGTGTGACGCCTCTGCTCTATAATGTGTACTTGTCTCCATGCAGAGCACTAAGTGTCATTTCTCTCTGCTGCTTCCTTCCTCTGATATCTGAATTGGTCACTTCTGACAAGATTTACTGACAACAAGAGGTAAAAAGGTGACAAAGGGGGGGAATCTCCAGCACACAGCCTGTGATTGACAGCCTCAGTCCAATGGCTTCCACTGCTATCAATATGTCCAATGAGGAGCACATCGCTGGATCGGATAGGGCTCTGGTAAGAAAAAAGGGGGGAGGGGTCTGGGGGGGGAGCTGCAGCACAGAAGGTTTTTCACATTAAAAACATAAAATGCAAACCTTGAGGCTTTACAACCACTTTAAGCACTTGCCGACCGGCTCACGCAGATATACTGCAGCAGGTTGGCAGCGCTGCGTGAATCACTGTACCTATATGGCGGCTCGTGCAGGCGTAGTTGCGGGTGCGCTCACGCTGCGGGAGTGTGCCTGTGGGTCGGGCGGACTCGATGTCCGCCGGCGACCCGCAATCGCCTTGTACAGAGGCAGAACGGGGATCTGCCAGCGTAAACAAGGCGGATCCCCGTTCTGACAGGGGACATGTCAAAGATCTTCTGTTCCCAGTCTTCGGGAACAGCGATTTCTGTCATGTCCCAGTGAGCCCCTCCCCCTACAGTTAGAACACATCCAGGGAACACACTTAACCCCTTGATCGCCCCCATAGTGTTAACCCCTTTCCTGCCAGTGTCATATTTACATTGATCAGTGCATTTTTTATAGCACTGTTGGATTTCACTGGTCCCCAAAAAGTGTCATTTGGGGTCAGATTTGTCCGCCGCAATGTCGCAGTTCGTTAAAAATCGCCGCCATTACTAGTAAAAACAATTAAAAAATAAATAAAAGTCCCTAAATCTATCCCATAGTTTATAGACGCGATCATTTTTGTGCAAACCAATCACATATGCCTATTGCGATTTTACCAAGAATACGTAGAGGAATATATATCGGCCTAAACTGATGAATAAATTAGTTTTTTTATATTTTTTGGGGGATATTTATTATAGCAAAAAGTAAAAAAAAATATTTTTTTTCAAAATTGTTTGTTTGTTTATAGCACAAAAAATAAAGACCACAGAGGTGATCAAATACCACCTAAAGAAAGCACACAGAGGCACACCTCCAGCTCTGCAGCTTTCATTGGCCCTCTTATGACTCATCCCCCCTCCCTTCCTGGCAAACTCTCAGGAGAGTGAGAGAGAGAGCTGTGCATGATGTCATAAGCCTAGGCCAGGGACATGCAATTAGCGGACCTCCAGCTGTTGCAAAACTACAAGTCCCATCATGCCTCTGGGTGTCATGCTTGTGGCTGTCAGAGTCTTGCTATGCCTCATGGGATCGAAACAAAGAAAGTGTTTCACCGCTCAGGTACATCCAAACCCAGGTGTGTAGTTAATGTGAGTCCTTCAAAGGTGAAGAGTCCCAGGTGCTGGCTAAATGCAAGGTATTGCAAAGCTTTGAATAGGAGAATCGGGATGCCACACACCGGATGAAGTAGAAAAATTAGCTTTGTTGTAAAAATAGGATCACCAAAAAGGCAAAACAGTATGGCAGAATGTACAGGCTCAGCTGACGCGTTTCGCACTCCTGATTGAGTGCTTACTCATAGCTGATGAGCTATGAGCAAGCACTCATTTAGGAGTGCGAAACGCGTAAGGTGAGCCTGTACATTCTGCCATAATGTCTTGCATTTTTGGTGATCCTATTTTTACAATAAAGCTAATTTTTCGACTTCATCCGGTGTGTGGCATCCCGATTCTCCTATTCAAAGCTATGCCTCATGGGACTTGTAGTTCTGCAACAGCTGGAGGTCCGCTAATTGCCTATCTCTGGCCTAGGCTAATGACCAGACAAGTAACAGGAAGTGGGCTGTATAAGGTATTTACTGGCAGAAATAAAAATGTTTTACTATCCAAAGTTAAAACAACAACAAAGGGCAGAGGATTTAATAGATGGAAAGCTGAAAAAATGAATAAAGGTCCGCTTTAAATCTACGAGTCAGCTGACTCATTAAAAATAATGCACTCCCTATGCGGCTGATGATATCTTATCACAGCAGTTGTCAAGCAATTAGGCAGAGTCATTGCAGCAGCTTTTCTACACTGCCTCTAGTGGCCAATCTACGTATCACGACATGTCTACACTGGATAATATACCTAAATATTGAAGCACAAGCCTGGAAAAAAAAAAAATGAGTCCAGTCGAAATTTCAAGGTTAGGACTTTAATAACCGCGTGCTGGAAAGACACCGCTATACTGTAAAAATAAATAAATGAATACATGAAAAGCAGCTCCGTGTCTCACTCGCCTGTTCGAAAAAAAAAATAAACGATCCCTTTTTTGCTTTGATATAAAAAGATCAAAGTATACATTTAAATCGCTCTGCTGCTGCCGATCTTCTCCCGGCCCAGGAAACCTGTACGAACCATTAAAAGCGGCGGTGACCTCTGGAATGCGCTATTTCTGTTCCCATCCCGGAGCTCGGTAACGAGAAGTTTTTTTACCCCCCCCACCCCCAAACGAGTCGGATTGTGTGCGGCATCAGAGAGACGCAGCGGTTCCATGAATCCTTGCTTGATCTGCACCCTGCATCTCAAAGTTGCTGCCTAATTAAGTCATTTGCTTTCATTATCTACCTCTGGCACCAACAATCTGACATTAGAGCGAAGTCGGGATTGCGAATCTAAAAAGGAAAAAGAGAGAGAGAGAGGCGCGTGGCAATTAAAAGTAGCAAAAAAAGTGATCTCACGTCTTCGTAAATGTCAAAGAACGTCGCCACCACCGCGTCTTTTATTTGATTTAGGTCAGAGAGGTCCCAGTGGACTTCGAACACCCGGGAGCATGTGCTGTTCTTGCAGGGAACGTTCTCCAGGAGGAAGGCTTGCTGGTTGCTATGGAAAGAGAACAAAAAACAAAGATTAGGATATGAGGTTCATCAACGGGAGGACCAAGAGGAGAAACAGAGGAGCATGAAATTATTTAATGTCTTTTCAATTCCTAGCCCTGGAACCCCCCACTTTATGGAATTTCATGGAAAATACTTCAACCCTTTTGCTGCCACAGCCGTTTTTTCAATTTTTAGCAACATATGTCTAAAAAAAATAATTTTAGACCTGAAGATTAGGTAAATCCTCCCAAACAGTATCTACACGATATTGTCAAAAGTATTGGGACACATGCCTTTACATGAACTTTAATGGAATCCCAGCCTTAGTCCGTAGGGTGCAAATATTGGGTTGGCCTACCTTTTGCAGCTATAACAGCTTCAACTCTTCTGGGAAGGCCGTCCACAAGGTTTAGGAGTGTGTCTATGGGAATGTTTGACCATTCTTCCAGAAGAGCATTTGTGAGGTCAGGCACTGATGTTGAACGAGAAGACCTGGCTCGCAGTCTCCACATTAATTCATCCCAAGGCCCTCCAGCTGTTGCGTAACTAGAAGTCCCATCATGCCTCCGCCTGAGGGAGTCATGCTTGTAACTGTCAGCCTTGCAATGCCTCATGGGACTTTCGCACCAGCTGGAGGGCCGCCAGTTTGAGACCCCTGGTCTATGGGAATGTTTGGCCATTCTTCCAGAAGCGCATTTGTGAGGTCAGGCACTGATGTTGGACTAGAAGGCCTGTCTCGCAATCTCTGCTCTATTTCATCCCAAAGGTGTTCTATCGGGTTGAGATTAGGACTCTATGCAGGCCAGTCAAGCTCCTCCACATCAAACTTGCTCATCCATGTCTTTATGGACCTTGCTTTGTTCACAGTCATGTTCGGAACAGGAAGGGGCCATCACCAAACTGTTCTCACAAAGTTGGGAGCATACAAGTGTCCAAAATGTCTTGGTATGGTGACGTCTTAAGAATTCCCTTCACTGAAACTAAGGGGCCAAGCCCAACCCTAAAAAAACAACCCCCACACCATAACCCCCCCTCCACCAATTGATAAGCACAAAGTAAGGCCCATAAAGACATGGATGAGCGAGTTTGGGGTGGAGGAACTTGACTGGCCTGCAAAGAGTCCTGACCTCAACCTGATAAAACCAATTTGGGATGAATTAGACTGAGAGCCAGGCCTTCTCGTTCAACATCAGTGCCTGATCTCACATACTGTATGTGCTTCTGGAAGAATGGTCAAACATTCCCATAGACACACTCCTAAACCTTGTGGACAGCCTTCCCAGAAGAGTTGAAGCTGTTATAGATGCAAAGGGTGAGCCAACTCAACGGACTAAGACTCCATTAAAGTTCACGTACTTGTAAAGGCAGGCGTCCCAAAACATTTGACAATATAGTGTATTTTCTGAAAGCAGAGACCCTAAAGAATAAAAATAGTGGTGCCTGGTGGGCGGGGCGAAATGCATCAGGGTGTGTGGTTTGGTGGAGACATGAAGGTTGAGGCCGCTCATTGTCGTTCATTCACCTGGGCTGGTCGGGAATAGCGGAGATCCTTTCCTCTTTACAATAAAATAGTGGTAGTTCCAATTTTTTATAACACAGTATTAACGTAACAGTTTATGAAATGTAAAATTTCAATTAAAAAAATACACCAAAGCTAATTTTAGGGTGAACAAACACAACATATTACTCCATTGTATGGTACAAAATAGAAGATGTAGTTGCGCCAATTACCCAACATGCTATGGCCTAAAATTGCGTGCACCTGTGAAACGACAACAAATTTCAGTACCCTATATTTTCCATAGGTGACTCTTTAAAACAGGTCATCAGTTTAGAGTTAACCACAAATATTGGGCCTAGAATTTTGGCTCTAACTTTGGTGAGCGCAGAAATAGGCAATATGTTTTTATGTATAGGCACCCCTGACGCGTGTATTTGTTTGTATTTGGGGGTGGGCCCCCAAATACAAACTACCAATCTAAAGAAGTCACTTTTACACTGACCACAATCCAAGGGGTTACTTATACACGGACTACCAATCCAAGGTAGTGGATTGACTACCAATGTAAGGGGTCATTTCTACACTGACCAATCCAGCAGCACACTTATACACTGACCACCAATCTAAGGGGTCATTCATCGATCTAAAGAGTCACTTCTACACTGACCACCAATCTAAGGGGTCACTCACTGATCTAAGGAGTCACGTCTACACTGGCCTCCAAACTAAAAGGTCATTCATTGAATTAAGAAGTCACTTCTACACTGACCACAAATCCAAGGGGTCACTTCTACACTGACCACAAATCCAAGAGGTCACTTATACAATGACCACCAATCCAAGAAGTCACTTCTGTAAAGACCACTAATCGAAGGCCTCACTTTTTCACTGACCACCAATCCAAGGAGTCACACTTCTACACTGACTACCAATCCAAGCGGTCACTTCTACAATGACCCTGAATCTAAGGAACACTCATCGATCTAAGGAGTCACTTCCACACTAACCACCAATCCAAAGGCGTCACTTCTACACTGACCACCAATCCAAGGGGTCACTTCTACACTGACCACCAATCCAAGGGGTCACGTCTACACTGACCACCAATCCAAGGGGTCACTTCTACACTGACCACCAATCCAAGGGGTCACTTCTACACTGACCACCAATCCAAGGGGTCACTTCTACACTGACCACCAATCCAAGGGGTCACTTCTACACTGACTACCAATCCAAGGGGTCCAAGGGGTCACTTCTACACTGATCTCTAATCCAAGGGGTCACTTCTACACTGACCACCAATCCAAAGAGTCACTTCTACACTGAAGAGAAAGCCGCTCCAGGTGAGCACATTAGCCATTCATCCACAGCATAGCCAGGGTTTAGAAGAATGATAGCACAGCTTGTCTGCAGGTACACAATATAAAGAAATCCAGAATTCCCTGCAGCACTTCATCTTTATTGATCCTTTGTGCAAAAGAAATCACAGACAGTGTCGGGTACAGTAAAAGCTGATGCTTTTCGCGATGTGACTAGCGCTTATTCATAACTTCATATGTATCAATCCAAGGAGTAACTTCTACACTGACCACCAATCCAAGGAGTAACTTCTACACTGACCACCAATCCAAGCGATCACTTTTACACTGACTACCAACCTAAGGGGTCACTCATCAATCTAAGGAATCACTTCTACACTAACTAGCAATCCAAGGGGCAACTACAATTTTCATTATGTTTCTTTTGCTACCATTATTATTATTCATTGAATGTCATGATTATTCAATAGATTATTCTTTTATTTATGACTCTCTACCTCTCAACCTTCTGATCACACTATTATACTGTGAGCTATAGGTCTAATCATTTTAGTGGTGGTTCCCTGGGACCTGAAAATTATCTCAAGGGTTCCTCCATTGTAAATAGGTTGAGTAAGGCTGTGGAGTAAAGTCTTCCAATGAAGGACTGCAACGATTCTGCTTAGGTTTTTCCTAAACTCAGGTCAACTTGCTTGGAAGTCTCAGAAGCCACCCAGGGACCAAAGGGTAAATGAAACCTCACACCTTATTATTTAGTACGTAGAGTCTTAAGTCTTATTCCAAAGAACAAGGCAAACCTTCAGACTACTGGCTGCCCAAGTTGTTCCTCCCGGACGGAATTCACAATTAGCTTATGTTCAGAAAAAATGAACCGGATAGAATCCAAAAGTGAACTTTTCTTTATACACAGTATCATAAGCCCTGATAAAGGGGCCCCATAGACATGGTGGCTTGCTCTTTGGAATAAAATCTTCGGACCCCTTCCGGACATCCTCCTTTAAGAGGGTCTTTAGTAATGCCCATGGTATTACCAAAGGTGATTTTGTGTTTTTAGAGGTAATGGAAGATAGATTGGGTGGGGGTAGAAGTAAAGGTCGGAATTTTCCTTCAGTCTGGGTGCCCGATTGAGAAAGCTAACGGAGAACTGATCTGTACGAAATAATCCGTCCAATAAAGCTTTCATTTAGTGTTTGCAGACAGTTTTATTAAATCATATGCCCAGGGTTATACAAGAAAGCTATTGGGATTTGGAAATTATTCACTACCCACAGGCAGATGTGTTGCTATTACTCGTGGATAAACCGGTTTGTAGGAGCTTTTCATTACTGGAGCTGTGGCAATGCTTTATTTATCAGTTGATTCACATACATCTCATGTATTACCCCCAACAATTCTGCAAATAGGTTTCTGTACAGAGTCCTAGAGAAAAACCTTCACGTTTATTTTCAGCTCATGTATGATGTAGAATGGAAGATGCCACCATACAGCAAGGTGTCGGGGAGGAGGAGAAAGAGCAGCAAACCTCACAACTGATATATATACAGGAAAGGAAGGATTATAAAAGGGATACAAGGAGCCCTGGTCAGCCTAATATGGCCGACAACATAGGAAACACATTGCTACAGATTACAAAGTTCACATTCATTGTGAACACAACTGAATGGATAAGCTGCATTCTCAGTGATGTCACCTGTTTCTAGTGAATCGATAAGCTGCATTCTCAGTGATGTCACCTGTTTCTAGTGAACGGATAAGCTGCATTCTCAGAGATGTCACTGGTCTCTAGTGAATGGATAGGCTGCATTCTCAGTGATGTCACCTGTTTCTAGTGAATGGATAAGCTGCATTCTCAGTGATGTCACTGGTCTCTAGTGAATGGATAGGCTGCATTCTCAGTGATGTCACCAGTCTCTAGTGAATGGATAGGCTGCATTCTCAGTGATGTCACTGCTCTCTAGTGAATGGATAGGCTGCATTCTCAGTGATGTCATCGGTCTCTAGTGAACGGATAGGCTGCATTCTCAGAGATGTCACCGGTCTCTAGTGAATGGATAGGCTGCATTCTCAGTGATGTCACCAGTCTCTAGTGAATGGATAGGCTGCATTCTCAGTGATGTCATCGGTCTCTAGTGAATGGATAGGCTGCATTCTCAGTGATGTCATCGGTCTCTAGTGAATGGATAGGCTGCATTCTCAGTGATGTCACCAGTCTCTAGTGAATGGATAGGCTGCATTCTCAGTGACGTCACCGGTCTCTAGTGAAGGTGGTGATGTCACCGCTTTCTAGTGAATGGATAGGCTGTATTCTCAGTGATGTCACCAGTCTCCAGTGAATGGATAGGCTGCATTCTCAGTGATGTCATTGGTCTCTAGTGAATGGATAGGCTGCATTCTCAGTGATGTCACCGCTTTCTAGTGAATGGATAGGCTGCATTCTCAGTGATGTCACCAGTATCTAGTTAATAGAGAGGCTACATCCTTAGTGATGTCACCGGTCCCTAGTGAATTGATAAGCCTCATTTAGTGGTGTCACCATCCAACAGCACATCCTGATCATGCCTAATGTCTCCAGTAAGCAGGCAAACTACAGTTTCACCAATTTCTTTGGTCGTTATCATTTAACCAATGCAATTGCTTCCTATTATTTTAAGAACAAAAGAAAAAACGACAGGACAGTTCTATGAGACGTACAGAACACATACACCTGTGTATGATTATATGCGCGGTATAATTACAAGTCACATGCACAGATCCACCTTCGGAATAATTGTCTCTTGTCATCACCGGGCACAAGAGAATAAATGACGATTCACCTCTGGCTGACATTTGCAGCATATGCAGAGATCTCTGAAGAGCTCAGAAAATGAATTAGATTAGCAGAATGAGAGATAACTATCCACATTTACAAAACACGGAGCGATGACCCCGAGCGTGCCGAGGACCAGCTGTATCCCATCACCGGCCAGATTGGATACAGAGAGATCAATAGAAGAGCAATCACTGCCAAATAACCATTAATACAGAAGGGAGAACCGCTAAAGAGCTCTGTGCTGATCATCCTCTGCTAATATGTAGAAATACAGGCGTCTACTCATCACTGATAATATTTATTAGTATATATACACGGTATCGTCAAAAGTTTTGGCATACACACACACACTCTCTTAGTTCGTAGGGTTCAATATTGAGTTGATCCATGTCTTTATGGACCTTGCTTTGTGCACTGGTCCAAATCATTTGGTGGAGGGGGGATTATGGTGTGGGGGGTTGTTTTTCAGGGGTTGGGCTTGGCCCCTTAGTTCCAGTGAAGGGAACTCTTAAGGCATCACCATACCAAGACATTTTGGACAATTTCATGCTCCCATCTTTGTGGGAACAGTTTGGGGATGGCCCCTTCCTGTTCCAACATGACTGCACACCAGTGCACAAAGCAAGGTCCATAAAGACATGGATGAGCGAGTTTGGGGTGGAGGAACTTGACTGGCCTGCATAGAGTCCTGACCTCAACCCCATAGAACACCTTTGTGATGAATTAGAGCGGAGACTGCGAGTCGGGCCTTCTCGTCCAACATCAGTGCCTGACCTCACAAATGCACTTCTTGAAAATTGGTCAAACATTCCCATAGACACACTCCTAAACCTTGTGGACAGCCTTCCCAGAAGAGTTGAAGCTGTTATTGCTGCAAAGGGCAGAGCCAACTCAATATTGAACCCTACGGATTAAGACTGGGATACCATTAAAGTTCATGTGTGTGTAAAGGCAGGCGCCCCAATACTTTTGACAAGATAGTCTATGTCTGGCTCTATGTGCTGCATTTACTGGAGCTGGCCGAGGTGCTGAATTATTACCGGATTGTGCTTGACCTCACAAATGCGCTTCCGGAAGAATGGCCAAACATTCCCATAGACACACTCCTAAACCTTGTGGACGGCCTTCCCAGAAGAGTTGAAGCTGTTATAGCTGCAAAGGGCGGAGCCAACTCAATATTGAACCCTACGGACTAAGACTGGGATGCCATTAAAGTTCATGTGCGTGTAAAGGCAGGTGTCCCAATACTTTTGAAAATATCGTGTATATTTGTTTATCATAAGATAAAAGGGTGGAGTCTCGCTCCTGCTGCCTCTAATATCTATAGTGACAGAAGAAAAAAGGAGTCCTCAGGGAGCGAGAGAATCCAAAAAAAACGATTGCGGAAAGTGGGAACCTAAAGAGGACCTGTACCCAAAAAAGGCAGGCAGAGGCCAAAGGACTACTCACCACTTTTGCCTGTGATCTCCCTGAAGCTGATCTTTCCTCATTACTGACTTACCATGGCTGTGTCTCCGTGTGGAGGCAGCCATCTTGGTAGAGGCAGGGCTTTGCTTCTTCATGCCAGAGGGCCTATAATCTATGCCAGGTACCACGATTAACTGACCGGCTGCTGTTCACTTCACACTAATTCTTGGTTACCTGTGACAACTACTCTCATCCTCCAACTCTCCTGCCGAGGTAAAGGATAAGTTCACCTGTGGGAACATGTTACATGTTCCAATTGTTTTTATGGTGGAACATGTAACATGTTCCCACTGCTGCAGCCTCTTAACCCCCCCCCCCCCCCGCCCATTGTGACAGCGAGCCAGGGATCTTCTCCCTGTACCCACTGTCACAATTTGACGGCCGCATCATTCATTTAGAGATCTGTGAATGAATGAACTACAAGTACCAACAGCTTTTGCGGCTGATGGATTGTAGTTCTCAATGAACTACCGTGGCGTTAATGAAAGGAGCAGAAGCAGGGAGATGCATGCAGGGCAGCTTCCTCTCCAGCAAAGAGAACAATGAGCAGAACAGTGGTGACGTCACCAAATCCCACTTCAAATTTTGTGAGACTAGTAATCAGAGGCAGCAATGCCTTAGATCACACATGTCAAACACAAGGCTTGAGGGCCAAACTCAGCCTGCCAGGCCTTGTCATGTGGCCCTCGCACCCAGTTTTGCAGCTGGAATGTGGGGGAATTCTATTAGGGTTACACACTGTGGGGACACAGGTCACCCCTAAACCCTGCACTCTGTATGTAATGCACTCCTAAACTCTGCACTCTGTACGCAGTGGACCCCTGAACTCTGCACTCTGTACATAACGCACTCCTGAACTCTGCACTCTACATAATGCACTCCTGAACTCTGCGCTTTGTACATAACGCACCCATGAACTCTGCACTCTGTACATAGCGCACCTCTAAACGCTTGACTCTGTACATAACACACTCCTGAACTCTGCACTGTGTACATAGCGCACTCCTGAACACTGCACTCAGTACATAGCGCACTCCTGAACTCTGCACTCTGTACATAACACACCCCTGAACTCTGCACATAGCGCACTCCTGAACTCTGTACTCTGCACATAGCGCACTCCTGAACTCTGTACTCTGCACATAGCGCACTCCTGAACTCTGTACATAGCGCACTCCTGAACTCTGCACTCTGTACATAGCGCACTCCTGAACTCTGCACTCTGTACATAGCGCACTCCTGAACTCTGCACTCTGTACATAACACACTCCTGAACTCTGCACATAGCGCACTCCAGAACTCTGTACTCTGTACATAGCGCACTCCTGAACTCTGCACACTGTACATAGCACACCCCTGAACTCTGCACCCTGTACATAGCACACCTTTAAACTCTTGACTCTGTACATAACGCACTCCTGAACTCAGCACTCTGTATGTAGTGCACTCCTGAACTCTGCACTCTGTATGTAGTGCACTCCTGAACTCTGCACTTGAGGACAACTATACTACTGATGTGGCCCGCAATGAAATTGAGTTTGACAGGCCTGCTTTAGATGATCTTACACTGCAGCTATATAGCTATGAGGCTGCAGAACAGGAGTGCACAGTACAGGAGGGATTCAATAAATAAGGTCGATTTTTACTCTGAAAAATCTCTGCGCTGCCTATGGACAGCTCAGTGACGATGGCACTTTTATATGGTAATATCTGGATTTGTAAAGGCTATTGTGTGACCACTGAATATATTTAAATAAAAGGTTTCACACCTGGAGCATTAAAGGGGAATACCAGCTAATAAGCATTTTGTCAAACAATGAGCACTCTGCAATATGTGAGCTTAATTAAATAAAGCTTTGAAAAAAAGAGAAGCCTGGAAAATCTAGATAAATATTACAAAAGGCCCGAAAAATTCTATAAATAGTTTGGGATGCCTTGAATGTTCAGGCAGCCAAGACTGACCTATAAATAGCAGGGAGAGTAAAGAATGATCTACATTCGACTTGGCATGGATGAAGTAGGCAGAGAAGATCTGTT
Source organism: Lithobates clamitans (assembly GCA_037952925.1). Lineage (NCBI taxonomy): Eukaryota > Metazoa > Chordata > Amphibia > Anura > Ranidae > Lithobates > Lithobates clamitans. The sequence goes on from JBBGZY010001090.1 coordinate 21,839, forward strand.
CCAGTATAGATACAAATCTAAACGATAACGGTTCTCCACATTTCCCTGTAAGAAGAGTTCCCCAGAGACGAGCATGCCGGCTCTGTCACTTCGAATCTAGGTTCCATCTGTCATAAAATAAAATATCTAGGACATGAAATGAAGGCACATATCCTGAACATCGTATGTACAGCTCGGTGTCTCAGCTAACCGTTTGTTCTCCATAAGCTATCGTATGAACGTGTTGAGCTAGATGAAAGAAAAAGGAAAATAAGCAGACATATCCCAAGGTATAGGAAGGCAGCAATTATCATCAAGCGAACAGGCTGCAGCTGTAGCACAAGCGTCTTGCTCATGTATGTGCATTCCGATCGTGTGAAGATTGGCAGGAGAACAAAGGCGCCTCGATGGCGGGAAGATCAGCAACCATCTCTTGCCATTTTAAAGTAAAACGCCTGGAAAATATGTTTTCAAAATGTGCTAAATGTACTGCTACGCTGCAAATAGCCTGGTGTAAATCGATCTCCTGCTGTGGTTTGGTGCTATTCACCATATACCTATAGGTGACTAAAGACACCGATCGAAATTCAGCCAGTTCAGCAGGGATTTTGACTGTGCTTAAAAAGACACTAAACTCTAGTATACCTAAAAGACAAAAGAAAAGAAAAAAAAGTTTGCGTAGTCTTAATCCTGGCTTACTAAACTCTGGTATTACAAAAATTCTATTCAAGTATGTATTCCTAACTCAAAAAGCCCCTTCCAGTGCTCAGCCTCCCCCAAATCTCCAAATTTGTTTGTCTTTTGCTGTTGTGATCTGACTTTCTGTTAGATGGTGGCTACATTCATTCTTCTTGGTCCCACTGTATGTAGCAATGTAGCCACCCTGTCATGGTTCCATTGTGTGTAAGAATGTAGCCACCCATCTTGGTTCCACTGAATGTTGGAATGTAGCCACCCCCCTGGTTCAACTGTGTGTAGGAACGTAGCAACCCGTCTTGGTTCCACTGTGTAGGAACTTAGCCACCCTTCTTGGTTCTACTGTATGTAGGAACTTAGCCACCCGTCTTGATTCCATTGTGTGTAGGAACGTAGCCACCCATCTTGGTTCCACTGTGTGTAGGAACGTAGCCACCTGTCTTGGTTCCACTGTGTGTAGGAACTTAGCCACCCGTCTTGATTCCATTGTGTGTAGGAACTTAGCCACCCGTCTTGATTCCACTGTGTAAGAACTTAGCCACCCTTCTTGGTTCTACTGTATGTAGGAACGTAGCCACCTGTCTTGGTTCCACTGCGTGTAGGAACGTAGCCACCCATCTTGGTTCCACTGTGTGTAGGAACGTAGCCACCTGTCTTGGTTCCACTGCGTGTAGGAACGTAGCCACCCATCTTGGTTCCACTGTGTGTAGGAACTTAGCCACCCGTCTTGATTCCATTGTGTGTAGGAACTTAGCCACCCGTCTTGATTCCACTGTGTAAGAACTTAGCCACCCTTCTTGGTTCTACTGTATGTAGGAACGTAGCCACCCATCTTGGTTCCACTGTGTGTAGGAACGTAGCCACCTGTCTTGGTTCCACTGCGTAGAGGAACATAGCCACTCATCTTGGTTCCACTGTGTGTAGAAACGTAGCCACCAGTCTTGGTTCCACTGTGTGAAGGAACGTAGCCACCCTGTCATGTTTCCACTGTGTGTAGGAACTTAGCCACCCATCTTTGTTCCACTGTGTGTAGGAATGTAGCCACCCTGTCATGGTTCCACTGTGTGTAGGAACGTAGCCACCCTCTTGGTTCCACTGTGTGTAGGAACATAGCCACCATGTCATGGTTCCACTGTGTGTAGGAATGTAGCCACCCGTCTTGGTTCCACTGTGTGTAGGAACGTAGCCACCCTGTCATGGTTCCACTGTGTGTAGGAACATAGCCACCTGTCTTGGTTCCACTGCATGTAGGAACGTAGCCACCCTTCATGATTCCACTATGTGTAGGAATGTAGCCACCCGTCTTGGTTCCACAGTGTGTAGAAACGTAGCCACCCATCTTGGTTCCACTGTATGTAGAAACGTAGCCACCTGTCTTGGTTCTACTGTGTGTAGGAACGTAGCCACCCGTGTTGGTTCCACTATATGTAGGAACGTAGCCACCCTGTCATGGTTTCACTGTGTGTAGGAACTTAGCCACCTGTCTTGGTTCTGTGTGTAGGAACGTAGCCACCCTGTCATGGTTCCACTTGTGTAGGAACGTAGCCACCTGTTTTGGTCCCACTGTATGTAGGAACGTAGCCACCTGTCTTGGTTCTATGTGTAGGAATGTAGCCACCCTGTCATGGTCCCACTGTATGTAGGAACGTAGCCACCTGTTTTGGTCCCACTGTATGTAGGAACGTAGCCACCCCATCTTGTCTCCGCTGTAAGTAGGAACTTAGCCACCCTGTTTTGGTCCCACTGCTCAGATAGCAGGCAATTGTGCTGCAAGTTTGAGAATGACTTACTAAGCTATTGCTAGACTTGTCAGGCTTCACAAGTTTGTTGCACAATTGCAGCATCGCATGACTCCAGGTCAACTTTCTTTGCAAACATTCTGCAAGTTCTAAGTTCAGTTATGTTGTGCAATCGTCATCCCACCACAGGGGGCACTGTGACTTGCTGTAGACTCAACTCTGCAGCTTTGCTCTTACTAGAGACTTGCTACATAAATTTGCTACAAATTGGAAAAGTGTCAACTAGAAATTGTGCTTCAAGTGCTCTGCAAGTGTACAACTTTCCAGAGAAAATGTGCAGCAAGTTTACAGACCTCCAATTCAACACTGCCCACGAATTTGTGGCAAGTTATCCTTACTACCTGGGTGTATGTCGGAATGTAGCCACCTGCCTTGGTCTCACTGTATGTAGGAATGTAGCCACCCTGTCTTGGTCTCACTGTATGTAGAAATGTATCCACCCTGTCTTGGTCTCACCGTATTTAGGAACATAGCCACCCTGTCTTGGTCTCACTATATGGATGATAGTAGCCACCACATCTTGGACACACTGTATGTAGGAACATAGCCACCCTGTCTTGGTCCCACTGTATGTAGAAATGTATCCACCCTGTCTTGGTCTCACTGTATGTAGGAATGGAGCCACAACGTCTTGGACACAATGTATGTAGGAATGTAGCCAACCTGTCTTGGTCCCACTGTATGTAGGAATGTAGCCACCCTGTCTTGGTCTCACTGTATGTAGGAATGTAGCCACCCTGTCTTGGTCTCACTGTATGTAGGAATGTAGCAACCCTGTCTTGGACACAATGTATGTAGAAATGTAGCCACCCTGTCTTGGTCTCACTGTATCTAGAAATGTAGCCACCCTGTCTCGGTCTCACTATATGTAGGAATGTAGCCACCACGTCTTGGACACACTGTATGTAGGAATGTAGCCATCCTGTCTTGGTCTCACTGTATGTAGAAACGTAGCCACCCTGTCTTGGTCTCAATATATGTAGGAATGTAGCCACCCTGTCTTGGTCTCACTCTATGTAGGAATGTAGCCACCACGTCTTGGACACACTGTATGTAGGAATGTAGCCATCCTGTCTTGGTCTCACTGTATGTAGAAACGTAGCCACCCTGTCTTGGTCTCACTGTACGTAGGAACGTAGCCACCCTGTCTTGGTCTCAATATATGTAGGAATGTAGCCACCCTGTCTTGGTCTCAATATATGTAGGAATGTAGCCACCCTGTCTTGGTCTCACTATATGTAGGAATGTAGCCACCCTGTCTTGGTCCCACCGTATATAGGAATGTAGCCACCCTGTCTTGGTCCCACTGTATGTATGAATATAGCCAGCCTGTCTTGGTCCCACTGTATGTAGGAATGTAGCCACCCCGTCTTGGACACAATGTATGAAGGAACAAAGTCACCCTGTCTTTGTTAGATTACAGGACCATTAGGTGGTTGGTGGGTATTTATTTTGGAGAATAAGGATATGGTTTGGTGTCACTCTGAATAGATATCAGACACAGAGATTTTCGGAGTCACACACAGAGATTTTCCATCTCTCAGGTAGATTCGATCCTTCCCTCCATTATATAGAGCAGTAAAAGATGAGAAGTGGTGCTCGGGAGAGGACAGTGGCGGGGACTGATCACCAGCAGGGAGAAATCAATCGCTATCCTGGAATAATCTGTGGTTCCCCGTTCTCTCCATTCCCCATATAAGTCATACATAAGGGATCGTTCTTTTTTTTTTAGGGGTCTCATTATGATTGGATGCCTCCCAATGTAGGGTGACAGCGGCGGCGGCCAGCTACAGCCAGCCTGTAAATTTAAACGATAGATAAACCTCAGGGACCCGTTTATGAATCACCGGCTGAGCGGAAATCAATGGCGGCTGTCAGGAGAGGTTGGAGGGAGAAAGTATGTTTAGCAAATACAAAGTGGTAAATGACCCAGAGCCGAGAGGATCGAACATCGCCCCGTCCACGCCGCCCACCATGTCATGACATATAAAGGTGGGCCTTCTACAAATCATCTGTCACAACAATTCTGTATTTCAAGTGTAGAAAAAAAATTGTTTGCTGATTCAATCATTGCACATCGATCGGATACAAAAGTGATGCACGTATAGCGACCATTGTGTGTGCAATCACATTATATCGTGTATGGTCAGTTCTATAGAATGTAAATACAGAAAGCAGAGACTTATATGGAAAAACAGATACTTAAGTGCTCCGTCCCCTTCCTCTCCCAAAACTTCATTTTGCTTTTTCTTTTTTTTCATTTTGCTTTTTAAACTGCTTTTTTAAAATTTTTATTACTTTATTTGTACCTAGGTGAGAATGACGATACACACATGTCCTGATAGGCTCTGCTCAGCCCTCTGCACAAATCTTTGGCACATCTGCGCACATATGAATTTTTCATGCACATAGAGATGGAGGAATTAAGGGGGTCCAGGACTTTGTTTTCTGCACCTGAGCGCCAAACCCGGAACGTGCGCATACATGCCACAGGGCTTTGCCAGGTCCCCAAGTAAACAAAAAAAAAAGAAAAAGGAGGCACAATATCAACACTGTGTGTGAGCCACTGACAGTCTATCACACAGTGTTAGGTCCTGGTATACAGAATTTGTGCCCCCTTATATCAGCCCTTTCAAAGTCCCCCTTACATCAGTGTCCCCATCAGAATGCGCCCATCTGAGTGCCCCCTTACATCAGGTGTCTCCATACATCAAGTGTCCCCATCAGACAGGCCCCTTACATCAGGTGTCTCCATACATCAAGTGTCCCAATCAGACAGTCCCCTTACATCAGGTGTCCCCATCCGAGTGCCCCTTTGCATCAGTGTCCCCATCTGTGTGTCCCCTTACACCTGGTGTCCCCAGAGTGCCCCCCTTACATCAGCTGAGTACAATTAAGTGCCCCCATCAGAGTGGCGCCTTTCATCCGGTGTCCCCATCAGAGTGTTCCCCTACATCCAGTGTCCCTGTCAGTGTCCCCTTACACCAGGTGTCTGCATCAGAATGTCCCCTTACATCAGGTGTCCGCATCAGAGTTCCCCCCGCAGAGTCTCCCTCTTACATCAGGTGTGCCCATCAGAGAGTCCACTTAGATCAGATGTTCCCATCAGAGTGCCCCCAGCAGAGTCTCGCTCTTACATCAGTGTCCCCATCAGAGTCCCCCTTACATCAGGTATTCCCATCAGAATGTCCCCTTACATCAGGTGTCCCCATCAGAGTGCCCCCAGCAGAATCCCGCTTATATCAGGTGTCCCCATTAGAGTCCCCCCCCTACATTAGGTGTCCCCATCAGACTGCCCCCAGCAGAGTCTCCCTCTTATATCAGGTGTCCCCATCAGAGTCCCCCCTTACATTGGGTGTCCCCATCAGAGTCCCCTCTTACATCAGGTGTCCCCATCAGAGTGCCCCCAGCAGAATCTCCCTCTCACATCAGGTGTCCCCATCAAAGAGTCCACTTACATCAGATGCCCCCATCAGATTCCCCTATTACATCAGGTGTCCCCATCAGATTCCCCCATTACATCAGGTGTCCCCATCAGATTCCCCCATTACATCAGGTGTCCCCATCAGAGCCCCCCCTTTACATCAGGATCCCCATCAGAGTCCCCCCTTACATCAGGTATCCCCATCAGAGTCCCCTCTTACATCAGGTGTCCCCATCAGAGTGCCCCAGCAGAATCTCCCTCTCACATCAGGTGTCCCCATCAGAGAGTCCACTTACATCAGATGCCCCCATCAGATTCCCCCATTACATCAGATGCCCCCATCAGATTCCCACATTACATCAGGTGTCCCCATCAGAGCCCCCCCTTTACATCAGGATCCCCATCAGAGCCCCCCCTTACATCAGGTATCCCCATCAGAGTCCACCCTTACATCAGGTATCCCCATCAGAGTCCCCCCTTACATCAGGTATCCCCAACAGAATGCCCCCATCATGGCCCCATCAGAGTCCCCCTTTACATCAACTGTCTGCATCAGACTGGCTCATGGATCAGTGGATGCACTCTCAGAGATTGAGGGGGAGGGAACAGCACCCCCTAAATCCAGCCCTGCGGGCAGCCCTCTGGCACATTTGCCCATATGTTGGAGATTCAGAATTTGGGGCGCTGGTGGGGGGTTTTGGGGCCAGCAATGAAGGGACTGAAGTTCCCCTTTCATAATATTTACAAATAGATAATTGGATTGTGTTTTTAGCTGTTTATTCTCAGTTTCCGAAAACAAAGCCGGAATAAACTCTTCACTTGTTTATAAACAAAGAAACAAAACAATATAGACACAAATATACCAGCCTGATACAATAATAAACATTGTATCTTTGTTGTGTTCCCGATGACACAAGAGAGGAGCACAGAAAACGACTGTCACCGAAAACCAATTAGACTGTTCAGAAAATATCCACTTATATAAAACCACAGAAAACAATTATTTTCCCTAAATTGCTCTTCTGTATCAAACGCCAATTATTTTTAGTCTGAGAGAAATAAAGAGACTAGATAAAAAAATAAATTAAAATAAATAAAAAGTTTTACTTGTCGTCACTGGCTACAATCCCTCGTAGATGTCCACAGACGGCGTCTGATCGTGTCTGCATTTTAACGATGGCGACAAAATAGGAATCTATTCTTTGCCAGCGATGCATTCAGTAGATCAAGAATTTCTATAATTATGATGGAATGGGATGGTAAATATACACTATATTGTCAAAAGTATTGGGACACCTGCCTTTACACACACACATGAACTTTAATGGCCTCCCAGTCTTAGTCCGGAGGGTTCAATATTGAGTTGGCCCCGCCCTTTCCAGCTATAACAGCTTCAACTCATCTGGGAAGGCCGTCCACAAGGTTTAGGAGTGTGTCTATGGGAATGTTTGACCATTCTTCCAGAAGAGCATTTGTGAGGTCAGACACTGATGTTGGACGAGAAGAACTGGCTCGTAGTCTCCACATTAATTCATCCCAAAGATGTCCTATCGGGTTGAGGTCAGGACTCTGTGCAGGCCAGTCAAGTTCCTCCACCCCAAACTCGCTTATCCATGTCTTTACTGTGCAGTGGTTATGTTGGAACCGGAAGGGTCCATCCCCAAACTGTTCCCACAAAGTTGGGAGCATGGAATTGTCCAAAATGTCTTGGTATGCTGATGCCTTAAGAGTTCCCTTCACTGGAACTAAGGGGCCAAAGCCAACCCCTGAAAAACAACCCCCACATCATAATCCCCCCTCCACCAAATGATTTGGACCAGTGCACAAAGCAAGGTCCATAAAGACATGGATGAGCGAGTTTGGGGTGGAGGAACTTGACTGGCCTGCACAGAGTCCTGACCTCAACCTGATAGAACACCTTTAGGATGAATAAGAGTGGAGACTGAAAGACAGGCCAGGGATCCGCCAGATCCCTGGACTGAGACCATTGAGTTGGGATCTACCAGATCCCTGGACTGACACCATGGAGTTGGGATCCGTGAGATCCCTGGACTGACACCATGAAGTTGGAATCCGCCAGATCCCTGGACTGACACCATGGAGTTGGAATCCGCCAGATCCCTGGACTGAGACCATGGAGTTGGGATCCGTCAGATCCCTGGACTGAGACCATGGAGTTGGAATCCGCCAGATCCCTGGACTGAGACCATGGAGTTGGGATCCGTCAGATCCCTGGACTGACACCATGGAGTTGGGATCCACCAGATCCCTGGACTGACACCATGAAGTTGGAATCCGCCAGATCCCTGGACTGACACCATGGAGTTGGAATCCGCCAGATCCCTGGACTGAGACCATGGAGTTGGGATCCGTCAGATCCCTGGACTGACACCATGGAGTTGGGATCCGTCAGATCCCTGGACTGACACCATGGAGTTGGGATCCGTCAGATCCCTGGGCCGAAACGAGTTGGGATCCGTCAGATCCCTGGACTGACACCATGGAGTTGGGATCCGTCAGATCCCTGGACTGACACCATGGAGTTGGGATCCGTCAGATCCCTGGACCGAAACGAGTTGGGATCCGTCAGATCCCTGGACTGACACCATGGAGTTGGGATCCGCCAGATCTCTGGACTGACACCATGGAGTTGGGATCCGCCAGATCTCTGGACTGACACCCGGCTCGGCCTCTATTTTTTGCTAAATAAACAACAAAAAGACCAACAATTTTGAAGAAAAAAAAAACGCATCTTTCTTTTAGTTTCTGCTTTAAAATCTTGCAAATAAATAATCTTTCTTCATAAATTTAGGCTAAAATGTATTCTGCTACATTTCCTTGGTGAAAATAACCCAAATCAGCGTATATTATTTAGTCTGTAGGAAAGTTATAGATTCCACAAACTATGGGATATATATCTGAACATCGATCAATTCTGATGTACTGACGGGGATCTCATTTCTTGAGACTCAAAAATGTCAGGACAAATAACCCCCAAATTACCCCTTTATTGGAGAGTAGACAGTCCAAGAGGCATAGCAAGTTTTTCGATGTAGTAATTTTTTGTCACAATTTAAATTTTAAAAATAAAAAGTAAAATAAATCTAAAAAAAAATTAAAATTTTTTAAAGTGCCCCTAGGAGCTCGCGTGCAGAAGCAAAAGCATACTTGAGTCGTGCCCGCATATCAAAACGGTATTCAAATCACACATGTCGCCACGATCGTTAGAGCGAGAGCAATAATTCTAGCAAAAGACCTCCTCTGTAACTCTAAACTGGTAACCTGTAAAAATGTTTAACCTCTTCCCGGCGATCATACGCAGATGTGCGGCCTCGGCTTTCGGGGGTTATACCGGGATGATGCCCGTTTTTTTAGAGACGGCGATCAGCTTTCTAGGGATAACAACCGATGCGGCTAAAAGCCGCTCGGCTGTTGTACCGGAGGAGCGGGAGGGGACTTCCCCCCGCCCGCCGATCTGAACGGGCCTCCCATCCCACCAGGAGATCCGATCGACAATCCGCAACTTCCGGTGGCTAAGGACAGACTGGCACGAGGCCGGAAACGGCTTTGTTCCAGTCTCCTGATTGTAAACACGGAAGCGACGTCATGACGTCACTTACTGTTTACTCGGCTGCCAATGGCGCTGGTTTTAAAAAAATATACAGCATTCAGAATTGCCGAAAATGGCGATCTGAATATTGTGAAGTGCAAAGGAAGGGTTGGCGGTCTTTTAGACCCTCGATCCCTCCATAAAGAGAACCTGTCACCACCTATTACTGTCACAAGGGATGTTTACATTCTTATTCACAGCAATAAAAGTGATCAAAATTTTTTTCTTCTAAACACAACTTATTAATATAAAAATAAATAAGTAAAAAAAAATCTTTAAAGCGCCCTGTCCCCGCGAGCTCGTGCAGCAAAGAAAAACGCATACAGAAGTCGCGCCCGCATATGTAAACTAAACATCACACATGTGAGGTATCACCGCGATCGTCAGAGCGAGAGCAATAATTCTAGCACTAGACCTCCTCTGTAACTCTAACCTGGTAACCATAAAAAAAAAAATTTAAAGCGTCGCCTATGGATATTTGTTAGGTACCGTAGTTTGTCGCCATTCCACGAGTGCGTGCAATTATAAAAGCGTGACATGTCTGGTATCTATTTACTCGGCATAACATCATCTTTCACATTATACAAAAAATTGGGCTAACTTTACTGTTTCGTTTATTTTAAATTCATGAAAGTGTCCCTCTTCCCAAAAAGTTGCTTTTGAAACACCGCTGCACAAATACCGTGCGACATAAAATATTGCAACCCATCGCCATTTTATTCTCTAGATTCTCTGCTAAAAAAATATATATTTATGATGTTTGGGGGCTCTAAGTAATTTTCTAGCAAAAAAATACTGATTTTAACTTGTTAACACCAAATGTCAAAAATAGGCTTAGTCATGAAAGGGTTAAACATCGCCTATGGAGATTTTTAAGTGCCAAAGTTTGTCGCCATTCCTCGAGCGGGGCGCAATTTTGAAGCGTGACATGTTGGGTATCAATTTACTCGGTGTAGCATTATCTTTCACAATATAGTAAAAACTTGGGCTAACTTTACCGTTGTCCTATTTTTTTAATGAAAAAAAAGTGTATTTTTCTCCCGCAAAAATTGCGCTTGTAAGACCGCTGCGCAAATATGGTGCGTCATAAAGTATTGCAACGACTGCCATTTTATTCTCTAGGGTGTCTGAAAATAAAATATGTATAATGTTTGGGGGTTCTAAGTAATTTTCTAGCAAAAAAAAAAAAAAAAGGTTTTAATTTGTAAACAAGTTTGAAAAAATAGACCCGGTCGTTAAGTGGTTAAGAGTAGTATAATTGTAGCCCCTCTTAGCAGTGCGTTTGCCTTCACGCAGGTCTCTTCCCCCGTCCTCCTGAATAAACCGGGATACTTTACATCTCATAATTAGTTCTCATCATTTCCAGAGATACATCGGACTGCTTTTGATGTGAACCAGCCCGAAGGGACTCGTATATTACGGTTAATCCGGACACTGAAGCAGCTTTCGGGGCAATCGGCCATCAATTCTCTCACACTTGCCGGAGCCTCGGGAATTTTCTTAAAATAAACCGAGCCTGGGAAGAGCCGACACTAATTTTATTTTGATGGAGTGAACTGTAGGGAACAAGAACCTGCCTGAGAAGGATTACCCGGGTTTAAATCCCTGGCGCAGCGCTGTGTCATCTGTGCGGGAAGGAGGCGGGACACCGCGGGGGACGTAATGGGCCACTCATATCATTGCTCTGCGTGTGCAAAATGCGACATGAGGCTGGGGGGAGCCCAATAGGCTTATCTAGACAGATCATCAATAAATTCTGGTAGACGAGGAGTGACAATTTAACGCATCGGAGCTGGTGCCTCCCGGCCCTTTAAGGGGTCAAGAATGCTGGGACGTGGGGATTTAGGGTCACGTGACTGCTGCGATTGGCTGCCACGGCGATCACAGGATCGGAAAGCTGTTAGGTGACTGTGCCGTGAGCATGCAGGAAGCACACTCTCGGCGCCAACCCTCTGACAGGCTGCATGTTTGTGTGCGCCCGGCGCCAAGAGATTAATTGCCCGAATGCCTGCGGCGTAGCACTATGGTGGTTTGCCGCGCAGCCATTCACGCTCAAGTGCGTTCAGACATATTATAATTTGCACTCGCCTGGAGTACAGACCGGTCGACTCGCCTTTTACAGGGTAGCAGAAGAAAGAACACGTGTGTGCGTGTTGCACTGTTGGCGGAAAATGAGTGTCAGGAATCCGGAGCTGCGGATTAACATCAAAATTTCGTGTGAAAATTGTCAAAAGCGCAAGTGAAAATATCCGGTTAAAGTGGTGTTCCGGCCAATAAAAATACCCCTATAATACACAAGCTTAATGTATTCTGGTAAAGTATTCTGTAAACTAAGGTCTGTTTTGTTAGTTTATAGCAGTAGTTTGTTATTTTATAAACTTACAGCAGGCCGTGGCCATCTTAAGTGTGGGCATCTGAAGCCAGACTGTATTTCTTCCTGGATCTCATCCTTGCAGATCTCGCACATGCTCAGTGCAGCACAAGCGGTGTAATAGGTTTCAGGTCAGGTTTCCATAGCACGCCAAATCACGCCACTGCATGGCCCCTGCGTGGCCCCTGCGATCGGCGCTTCCTGACAGGACGTCATATGACACCCAGTCAGGATAACTGAACCACCGCTCGGCCGTCAATTTGCCATTTGTGGAGGTCGCTTGTTATGACTTATTACTCTTAAACTCAGATACCCACCATACTCAGGTACTTACCACTCCTATAACTTAGATATTCACTATATTCAGTTACACCTGTGTGTTTTTACATCGTTCACTTTGAGCACTCACTTTAAATTTGTTCTTTGACATCACAGACTTCATTTTATATTTACAGTCTACTCCTTCTTTTCTTTCCCCTCCCACCTTGTCATATGCTGGAATCTCTCTACCATTCTATCTTCCCAACAGTCTCCAGGTCCCTACCATCTCTGGCCCAGGCCCCTACCATCTCTGGCCCAGGCCCCTACCATCTCTGGCCCAGGCCCCTACCATCTCTGGCCCAGGCCCCTACCATCTCTGGCCCAGGCCCCTACCATCTCTGGCCCAGGCTCCTACCATCTCTGGCCCAGGCTCCTACCATCTCTGGCCCAGGCTCCTACCATCTCTGGCCCAGGCTCCTACCATCTCTGGCCCAGGCTCCTACCATCTCTGGCCCAGGCCCCTACCATCTCTGGCCCAGGCTCCTACCATCTCTAGCCCAGGCTCCTACCATCTCTGGCCCAGGCTCCTACCATCTCTGGCCCAGGCTCCTACCATCTCTGGCCCAGGCCCCTACCATCTCTGGCCCAGGCTCCTACCATCTCTAGCCCAGGCTCCTACCATCTCTGGCCCAGGCTCCTACCATCTCTGGCCCAGGCTCCTACCATCTCTGGCCCAGGCTCCTACCATCTCTGGCCCAGGCTCCTACCATCTCTGGCCCAGGCCCCTACGATCTGTGGCCCAGGCTCCTACCATCTCTGGCCCAGGCCCCTACCATCTCTGGCCCAGGCCCCTACCATCTCTGGCCCAGGCCCCTACCATCGCTGGCCCAGGCCCCTACCATCTCTGGCCCAGGCTCCTACCATCTCTGGCCCAGGCCCCTACCATCTCTGGCCCAGGCCCCTACCATCTCTGGCCCAGGCCCCTACCATCTCTGGCCCAGGCTCCTACCATCTCTGGCCCAGGCTCCTACCATCTCTGGCCCAGGCCCCTTACTTATGCATAGACATTTATATGTCATTACTTATTGATTTTACTCTGTTACTTCAGATGCCTGACAAACATACTTATGTTTACAGCCTATATCTTTTACGGACTAGTGAGGTCTCTAGGGATACACCATTCCACCCGCGCCATGCCTGTCCTCCGTTTGGCCCCTGGCGGGGTCTTGTCTGACTCAGCCCCCTCAGCTCCTGGGTGAGACACCTGCTGCCGCCTGCTGGGAGCCGCACACCTGTTGCTATCGTCAAGTTCAGTGATGAGTATGGGGTCTTTTCTACCAAGACCCCTCTTACCCTGTGCCTATATAACCAATACTATGCTATACCGCAAATTTATACTCTTTCGTTCTAGGTACATTTTTACATGCATCCAACCCTGAAGAGCGAGCTGGGTCTCGCGAAACGCGTCGGGTACTGAAGATGCCAGAGTATTATTACTGCCATTACATTTATGTACCAATATCTCATGTTTATGTATCCCTTTTAAATTGGCAATCGTTGGTGATATCTATGCATGTACATTTTTACTTGAATACATTTCATACTGTATCTACTCCTGCTAAGCCTATTGGCGGAACGGTGCCCACCTCATCTAAAGTCTCAGGGTGAATTTTCTGTTTTGGCCGGGCGGGGAAGTGTTAAGACTGTGCCACTCTGTTATCACCTATCGTTATAGAATATGAATCCCATAGGAAATAAAAAGAAATGTGACTTTTGAGCACAACCGTTTATTTAAGGTGAGCTTGCCCTTTAAAGCAAACGTCTTGGCGATCAGTTCTCGGGACAGCCTGACTGTCAGCGCTGTAAATGGAAATGTTCATGTACGCCACTAATGATTCTGCAAGTTGTCTGTTACAGCGACTAGGAGCCAGACCTCTGCCCGCTCCCCACACGCAGCGCTGAACGGAGCCAAGAGGACGGAGCTGACCCGGGCCCCTCCGTTCGAGGCAATCAATCACTGGAATGAGATCCAATGAGGTGGCGGAGGAATGGAAGAGGAAATTAAATAGCTGCCTGGATTGATGGATCTCCACGCCTTGCTGAGGCATCCCATTTATATACATATATTTTTTTTACTACCGGATGAATAACGCAACATGTAAATCTTGCCTTTTATCAATACTTAACCTTTAGCGCAGAGGATGATGGATGGCCATTTACTCCAATACAAAGCGGCTTTGAAGGGGAACTCTACAATGTCAGTTCAGGAAATTAAATTGTAGATGATTCCCGAAGGTTCACATGACTTTTTATAGAGGTACTTTATTTTTTAGGTCATTCATTCCAAGACATAGTTCTTCTAACATTGGCTGTATGTTTGGGATCGTTGTCCTGCTGTAGAATAGTGGAGGAATAGTGCCCCATCATTCTCATCAGTGGGAGGAATAGTGTCCCATCATTCTCATCAGTGGGAGGAATAGTGTCCCATCATTGGTGTCAGTGAGAGGAATAGTGTCCCATCATTGGGAGGAATAGTGCCCCATCATTGGTACCAGTAGTATGAATAGTGCCCCATCATTAGTGTCAGTGGGATGAATAGTGCCCCATCATTGGTTTCAGTGGAAGGAATAGTGTCCCATCATTGGTGTCAGTGGAAGGAATAGTGTCCCATCATTGGTGTCAGTGGAAGGAATAGTGTCCCATCATTGGTGTCAGTGGAAGGAGTAGTGTCCCATCATTGGTGTCAGTTGAAGGAATAGTGTCCCATCATTGGTATCAGTGGAAGGAATAGTGTCCCATCATTGGTGTCAGTGGAAGGAATAGTGTCCCATCATTGGTATCAGTGGAAGGAATAGTGTCCCATCATTGGTGTCAGTGAAAGGAATAGTGTCCCATAATTGGTATCAGTGGAAGGAATAGTGTCCCATCATTGGTATCAGTGGGAGGAATAGTGCCCCATCATTGGTATCAGTGGGAGGAATAGTGTCCCATCATTGGTATCAGTGGGAGGAATAGTGTCCCATCATTGGTATCAGTGGAATAGTGCCCCATCATTGGTATCAGTGAAATGAATAGTGTCCCATCATTGGTGTCAGTGGAAGGAATAGTGTCCCATCATTGGTGTCAGTGAAATGAATAGTGTCCCATCATTGGTGTCAGTGGAAGGAATAGTGTCCCATCATTGGTATCAGTGGAAGGAATAGTGTCCCATCATTGGTATCAGTGGAATAGTGCCCCATCATTGGTATCAGTGAAATGAATAGTGTCCCATCATTGGTGTCAGTGGAAGGAATAGTGTCCCATCATTGGTGTCAGTGGAAGGAATAGTGTCCCATCATTGGTGTTAGTGGAAGGAATAATGTCCCATCATTGGTGTCAGTGGGAGGAATAGTGTCCCATCATTGGTGTCAGTGGAAGGAATAGTGTCCCATCATTGGTGTTAGTGGAAGGAATAATGTCCCATCATTGGTGTCAGTGGAAGGAATAATGTCCCATCATTGGTGTCAGTGGAAGGAATAGTGTCCCATCATTGGTGTCAGTGGAAGGAATAGTGTCCCATCATTGGTGTCAGTGGAAGGAACAGTCCCCACCGTCAAGTGGTTAAGTCCAGTGTTTTTTTGTGGGTTTTTTTTTTTTTTTTGCGGTGGGGGGGGCTTGTTCCTGGACAATTTATATTAAAAAAAATGGGTAAAGAAAGAGAGAAAGAAAGAAAGAAAAAAAAAAAAAAGCGCTATCCGTGCGGAGGACCAGAGGTGGGGTGGAGTTGTTTTAGAACATGAAGATCCGGTTGAATTCACTATTTAATTACCATTGATCACAAATTCCAAGACCTGAAGCATGTAGTTACATCCAGCCCGGGAGACGGGTTTAATAAATAGCAACAACAAAGCATCTAATAGAATGATGCCTGGCCAATAATTGCATATTACATGCAGGGAGATCAATGAGAGGAAAGCTTGAATGAGCCAAGAGGGATAACAGAAAAAAAGATTATCCAACTGAAAACAGATATTGATATCCTTATCCCCAAATTCCCAGGATTAGTACAATTCCTCTGGCCACACCACAATTATTACTCTTCATTTACATCATGACATTTTCACTGACATACAACACCCCTTTATTCACTTCCAGCCCTTAGGACGTACCTGTACGCCCTCGGGAGCAAGCGGCTATACCAGGATTAGAGCTGCAGCCATGATCCTGGCATCAATTTTTACAGCAAGTGATTGGCTTTCAGGTAAAAAAAAAAAAAGGGATCAGAGTAGCTCTACAGCCGCCTGATCGCTTTTATAGGGCTCGGAAGGTTCCAGGGCTCTCCCACTCCACCAGGAACCCCCGGAACTGCTGCAACAGAGAACAGAGAGTCTTTGATTACTTGCTAGGCAAGCATCTGATCCAAGTCGATCTTGGTTTTCGTCAAATGCTTTGGAGGGAAAGAGGAAAGATCAGGGGTCTTACAGACCCTAAATCTCTCCATAAAGAGGACCTGTCACTGCCAAAGCTATCACAAGGGATGCTGTTCACTGCTTGTGATAGCAATTATTAATATTATTATTATACAGAATTTATATAGCGCCAACAGTTTACGTAGCGCTTTACAACTTGAGGGTAGACAGTACAAATACAATGCACTTTAATACAGGAGGAATCAGAGGGCCCTGCTCCTTAGAGCTTACAATCTAAGAGGGAATACAGTAAGAAAATTAAAGTGTAACTAAACCCCCAACAGTAAAATCAGTCTGTATATGCAGTGGAACCTAAGAGGTTAATCCTCTGCATTGTGTAAAAAGGCTGTTTGATCCCGTCTTCTGTGATCCTCCCCTTCTTCCACCGTCCCCAAAACATCTCCTGGTAAAACAGAAGCTAGGGGACAGGCTGCACATGCTCAGTTTGGTGTGTATTGCTCGAGAGATTTTTTTCTTTTCTTGGGAGGGTGCATGTGATCAGCACAGGGCCAATCAGTACTGTCCAGAGAATCAGGGGTCCTGCAGCCTCAAAGGACAGTCAGAGTAGAATGAAAACTTCCATTAACATCCACATGGAGAACCGTTATGCATGCTGGGGAAAGATGCCACACAGGTCCGCAAAATCTGATGTGTTTTGAGGGGGGGGGGGGGGGGTCTCCTCTTCATCAGGTAAGCAGCTAAGTACACAGTTCAAATACATGATGAAGAGGGGGCCCCCCTCGAAACACGTCAGATTTTGTAGATGCCACGTGGCAACTTCCCAGCATACAAGAAAGAAGTTTAATGGTTCTGGTGGTTCTCCACGTGGATTTTTACGATGAGCATGTCCTTTTTATTACTATGCGAGTAAGATGACCTATTTTCCTCCTAATAAATGGTGTTTACAGATAGGGAGGTGCGCCCTTCTCTCTCTCTCTCTGTTTCTTTGCCTACAGTCCTGACAGACTGCGGTGGACGTCCAGGACCCAGCTGTACTGCCTGGTAGGTATGGCTGGATCACAAGACCCGCTATACAGAATTACAAATCTTCTATCAGGTAAAAACAGTCAACACATAAGTATATCAGCTGTGTACTTGGCTGCTTTTGCCTGGAGTTGAGCTTTAAAGTGTGTGAAGAGCGGAGCTCTGGGAAAGATAATCTGCACTAGATTCCGACTCCGGCCCCCAGCGGGAAACATGAAATTGTCTCCTACAGATACATTTCACTGGAAGGATCCGTTATAACAACATAACCTGCAGAGAGAGGCTGTAAAGAGAGAGATTGAAGTGGCGAGCCCTGGGAGCCGCCGCAATCAAGGGAAGGTTGGCAGATTAGCAATCATACGCTCTCAGGTTACAACTCTCACCTCCTCCAGGTTTTCTAATTAAAAAAGACAATTAGCTGTACTTTGCCCCGAGTTTTGTGTATAATGTGCAATGCAGATCAGCGATAGACACTCAGGTGAACAGTTCAGCCAGTTGTGCGCCTGGGCCAGCACCGCCGCACTGCCCTGACTTTATATATAATGTGCAATGCAGATTAATGCTAGATGGGTAACAGGTTCACACCTGGGCCAGCACCGCCGCACGGCCCTGACTTTATATATAATGTGCAATGCAGATCAGTGCTAGACGGGTAACAGCAGCACACCTGGGCCAGCACCGCCGCACTGCCCTGACTTTATATATAATGTGCAATGCAGATCAATGCTAGATGGGTAACAGGTTCACACCTGGGCCAGCACCGCCGCACTGCCCTGACTTTATATATAATGTGCAATGCAGATCAATGCTAGACGGGTAACAGCAGCACACCTGGGCCAGCACCGCCGCACTGCCCTGACTTTATATATAATGTGCAATGCAGATCAATGCTAGATGGGTAACAGGTTCACACCTGGGCCAGCACCGCCGCACTGCCCTGACTTTATATATAATGTGCAATGCAGATCAATGCTAGACGGGTAACAGGTTCACACCTGGGCCAGCACCGCCGCACTGCCCTGACTTTATATATAATGTGCAATGCAGATCAGTGCTAGACGGGTAACAGCTTCACACCTGGGCCAGCACCGCCGCACTGCCCTGACTTTATATATAATGTGCAATGCAGATCAGTGCTAGACGGGTAACAGGTTCACACCTGGGCCAGCACCGCCGCACTGCCCTGACTTTATATATAATGTGCAATGCAGATCAATGCTAGACGGGTAACAGGTTCACACCTGGGCCAGCACCGCCACACTGCCCTGACTTTATATATAATGTGCAATGCAGATCAACGCTAGACGGGTAACAGGTTCACACCTGGGCCAGCACCGCCGCACTGCCCTGACTTTATATATATAATGTGCAATGCAGATCAATGCTAGACGGGTAACAGCTTCACACCTGGGCCAGCACCGCCGCACTGCCCTGACTTTATATATAATGTGCAATGCAGATCAGTGCTAGACGGGTAACAGGTTCACACCTGGGCCAGCACCGCCGCACTGCCCTGACTTTATATATAATGTGCAATGCAGATCAACGCTAGACGGGTAACAGGTTCACACCTGGGCCAGCACCGCCGCACTGCCCTGACTTTATATATATAATGTGCAATGCAGATCAATGCTAGACGGGTAACAGGTTCACACCTGGGCCAGCACCGCCGCACTGCCCTGAGTTTATATATAATGTGCAATGTAGATCAATGCTAGACGGGTAACAGCGTCACACCTGGGCCAGCACCGCCGCACTGCCCTGACTTTATATATAATGTGCAATGCAGATTAGTGCTAGACAGGTAACAGGTTCACACCTGGGCCAGCTTCAATACAATGCTCCGAGATTGTGAATATCAGGGGTCTCCAAACTGCGGCCCGGGGGCCGGATGAGGCCCTTTGCTTGATTTTTTTCTGGCCCTTGAGGCACTATTTCATTCACTGACACCAACAAAGGGGCCCAATAACACCAATGATGGGGGGGCCATTCCTTCCAATGACACCAACATGGGGCACAATTCCACCCAATGACACCAAAGATGGGGCACAATTTCACTCAATGACACCAAAGATGGGGCACAATTCCACCCAATGACACCAAAGATGGGGCACAATTCCACCCAATGACACCAAAGATGGGGCACAGTTCCCCCCAATGACAGTAAAGATGGGACACAATTCCACCCAATGACACCAAAGATGGGGCACAATTCCACCCAATGACAGTAAAGATGGGGCGCAATTCCACCCAATGACACCAAAGATGGGGCACAATTCCACCCAATGACACCAAAGATGGGGCACAATTCCACCCAATGACACCAAAGAAGGGGCACAATTCCACTCAATGACACCAAAGATGGGTTATTCATCTGGTTACTTCCATCTGGTGATTCCAGAGCAAGCTCCCCTGCAGAAGTTATAGGTAGGGTTGCACCGCACAATTCCTCCCAATGACACCAAAGATGGGGCTGAAGCCCGCTATAAACTGACGTCACACAGCAGGTCCAGGCTTTGGCAAGATAACGACCATTTGGTCAGGATCTACCCACATGCCTCGACTGGCACATGGCTCGGCCACTCAGCGGGCCCCTAAAAACCATGAGCCGGCCGCTCCCGCCTCCCTCCACAGCCCGGCAATCCAGGGAGCTGTGCAATCTGAGCGATCGGCGGTGTTTGATCGCTCGGTTCTCAGTATTAGAGGCTCCGGGGGGGACAGATGCAGCATTTACCTAGGTAAGTATGATTGGGGGGGAAAAAAATCCCATACTTGTCTTTTAAAGCAACCTGTCAAGTGAAATAAAAGTTTTGTTTTTAATTTAATGTTCCTCTATTTAACCCCTTATTAACCCTCAATTAACACTAATCAGCCGGAATTAACTCCTCCTTTTCCTTTTCCATCTAATTATTATTTTCCTGCTGATTTTTTTTGTTAACTTCTATTTTATTAACTATTAATAATTAAAACTTTTTTTATTTTTTTTTATTTGCTTTGTTCATTAATATTTTTATATCTTTAACATATATTTACAAATTTCACACTGAAAAAAAGCACAAAGTAAAAAAAAAAAAAAAAATTAATTTGTAAATAACTGTTCAGTGCTTTGTACCATTGCTGACAGCTGAAGAGGAAACGGAACATTTGCGCTAGGTATCGGTAATTGGGATAGGTAATCGGTATCGGTAATTGGGATCGGTAATCGGCATCGGTAATTGATATCGGTAATTGATATCGATAATTGATATCGGTAATCGGTATCGGTAATTGATATCGGTAATTGGTATCGGTAATTGGGATCGGTAATCGGCATCGGTAATTGATATCGGTAATTGATATCGGTAATCGGTATCGGTAATTGATATCGGAAATTGGTATCGGTAATTGATATCGGTAATTGATATCGGTAATCGGTATCGGAAATTGGTATCGGTAATCGGTATCGGAAATTGGTATCGGTAATGGTAATCGGTATCGGTACTTGATATAGGTAATGGGTATCGGTAATTGATATCGGTAATTGATATCGGTAATTGGTATCGGTAATCGGTACTTGATATAGGTAATTGGTATCGGTAATTGATATCGGTAATTGGTATCGGTAATCGGTACTTGATATAGGTAATTGGTATCGGTAATAGATATCAGTAATTGATATCGGAAATTGGTATCGGTAATCGGTATCGGAAATTGGTATCGGTAATCGGTATCGGAAATTGGTATCGGTAATCGGTATCGGTACTTGATATAGGTAATTGGTATCGGTAATGGTAATCGGTATCGGTACTTGATATAGGTAATTGGTATCGGTAATTGATATCGGTAATTGGTATCGGTAATGGTAATTGGTATCGGTACTTGATATAGGTAATTGGTATCGGTAATTGATATCGGTAATTGGTATCGGTAATTGGTATCGGTAATGGTAATCGGTATCGGTACTTGATATAGGTAATTGATATCGGTAATTGGTATCGATAATGGTAATCGGTATCGGTAATTGATATCGGTAATTGGTATCGGTAATGGTAATCGGTACTTGATATAGGTAATTGGTATCGGTAATTGGTATCGGTAATGGTAATCGGTATCGGTAATTGATATCAGTAATTGGTATCGGTAATGGTAATCGGTACTTGATATAGGTAATTGGTATCGGTAATTGATATCGGTAATTGGTATCGGTAATCGGTATCGGTACTTGATATAGGTAATTGGTATCGGTAATGGTAATCGGTATCGGTACTTGATATAGGTAATTGGTATCGGTAATTGATATCGGTAATTGGTATCGGTAATTGGTATCGGTACTTGATATAGGTAATTGGTATCGGTAATGGTAATCGGTATCGGTACTTGGTATAGGTAATTGGTATCGGTAATGGTAATCGGTATCGGTACTTGATATAGGTAATTGGTATCGGTAATTGATATCGGTAATCGGTAACGGTAATTGATATTGGAAATTGATATCGGTAATTGGTATCGGCGAGTACTAAATAAAGTATCGGTTCATCCCTAGTTACAGGAATGAGTCCAACCACTTAACACTGGCAGGGATGCTTACAATGATCAGCTTTTTATTATTTATGTAAAATCTTTATCTCTGAAGGAACAAAGCCGTTTGCTGTAACTGATTATAAAGTGTGAGCTGGAGCTTGGCTTCAATTTGTTAGTGTATCTAAATCTGCTACTGCTTAACACCGAATACTCCCCTCAGACTGACAATGCTGCTGTCTAAAGGTGCCCCCTCCCTGTGCTCCTTCATCCAGAGTGGGGGGGGGGGCACTCTAATACAGGAGGAATGTTACTGGCCAGATGACCAGGTGAAAACAGACGGGGAAAAAAGCCTAAAAAAGAAAACGAATGCAGCCGCTACATCTAATGATTGATAAGCTGCAATATGTGACATTTTTGGTTTTGAGTATTCAGCTCCCCGGCCAGCACAGAACACAGCCCCCGACTTTGTCTATAATGTGCAATAATAGAAGAAAAATGTGCCATGTGATCGGTATCTCATAGTATCTCAGCTGCTCTTATTGTTTCACATTTTGCTTTTCATAAGCGTGGGAATTTTTCACATTTTTATAGCAGATCAGAACTAGACCCCGAGATAACAGTTCAGCACCCGGACCAGCTCCGTTACATCCGAGTTTGTGTGTACCGGGCAATGCAGATCAACACCAGGCAATCCGGTAATAATTCAGCACCGTATTGGGACGCCTGCCTTTACACACACATGAACTTTAATGACATCCCAGTCTTAGTCCATAGGGTTCAATATTGAGTTGGCCCGCCCTTTGCAGCTATAACAGCTTCAACTCTTCTGGGAAGGCCGTCCACAAGGTTTAGGAGGGTGTCTATGGGAATGTTTGACCATTCTTCCAGAAGCGCATTTGTGAGGTCAGGCACTGATGTTGGATGAGAAGGCCTGGCTCACAGTCTCCACTCTAATTCATCCCAAAGGTGTTCTATCGGGTTGAGGTCAGGACTCTGTGCAGGCCAGTCAAGTTCCTCCACCCCAAACTTACTTATCCATGTCTTTATGGACCTTGCTTTGGCTTGGCCCCTTAGTTCTGGTGAAGGGAACTCTTAAGGCCTCAGCATACCAAGACATTTTGGACAATTTCATGCTCTCAACTTTGTGGGAACAGTTTGGGGATGGCCCCTTCCTGTTCCAACATGACTGCATACCAGTGCACACAGCAAGGTCCATAAAGACATGGATGAGAGAGTTTGGGGTAGAGGAACTTGACTGGCCTGCACAGAGTCCTGACCTCAACCCGATAGAACACCTTTGGGATGAATTAGAGTGGAAACTGCCAGCCAGGCCTTCTGGTCCAACATCAGTGCCTGACCTCACCAATGCTCTTCTGGAAGAATGGTCAAACGTTCCCATAGACACACTCCTAAACCTTGTGGACGGCCTTCCCAGAAGAGTTGAAGCTGTTATAGCTGCAAAGGGTGGGCCAACTCAATATTGAACCCTACAGACTAAGACTGGGATGCCATTAAAGTCCACATGCGTGTAAAGGCCGTCTCAGCCAATGAGGTGAGAGAGTCCCCAGAGATCCGAGGCACCCATGTACATCATGGAGTAGGTAAGCGTTAGGGAGAGGCATAAAGGTAAAAAACCTTGAGACTTTACAACCACTTTAATCACTTGAGAACTGCCCCACGTACATTTACTGCAGGAGGCCGGCCCTTTAGCACAAAATCACGTACCTGTACGCCATTTCTTCTTCCAGGTCTGGGGCGCGTGCTACCGGAGGCCGGCTCCTGCTGTGATTGGACACAGCGGGAGCCAATCAGCGGGTCCAGTGTACCCAAAGTTCACCGGAAATCTGACGCTTGTTTGGAGGGAGGCAGAACGGCGGTCTGCCTATGTAAACAAGGCAGATCGCCATTCCGCTAGTAAGGAAGATAGAGATCTTGTGTTTCTGCTAAGCAGGAAAATAGATCTCTGTCTTCCTACAGTCCAACCATCCCCCACACAGTAAGAAAGCACTCCGAGGGAACACACTTAAACCTTTGATCGATAGTACAGTGATGCCGTGTACACACGGGCGCACTTTTTGGCAACAAAGGTCCGACAGTCTTTCCGACGGACTTTTGACGGACTTTCTAATGAACGGACTTGCCTACACACGATCGCACCAAAGTCCGACGGATTCGTACGTGATGACGTACACCGGACTAGAATAAGGAAGTTGATAGCCAGTAGCCAATCGCTGCCCTAGTGTCGGTTTTCGTCCGTCGGACTAGCACACAGACGAGCGGATTTTTCGTGTGGACTCGAGTCCGTCGGACAAATTTGAAACATGTTCCAAATCTAAAGTCCATCAGATTTTCGCCTGAGAAAGTCCGCTGCAGGTCGGATGGAGCCCACACACGGTCGGATTGCCCGCCGGATTCAGTCCGTCGGAACCAGTCCGGTCTAAAAGTCCGCTCGTGTGTACGCGGCATAACAGTGCATATTTACCGCTGTTAGCGGGGCGATTTTAACCCCAGCTAGTGGCCGAATAAAGGGTTAAAGGGGTTGTAAAGGTAAACATTTTTTCACCTTAATGCATTCTATGCATTAAGGTGAAAAAGCTTTTGACAGTACCGCCGCCCCCAGCCCCCCCGTTTTACTTACCTGACGCCTCGAATCTTCGCTGCTCGTTCTCGTCTTCTCCATTGCAGCTCAGCCTGGTCGCTGATTGGCTGCAGTGGATGGATTGAAAGCAGCGCAGCCATTGGCTCGCGCTGCTGTCAATCACATCCGATGACGCGGCGCGCCGGGGGGCGGGGCCGAGTGATACAGCGAGCGGCTATAGCCGCCGGCTGTATCACGGGAGCGTGCCCGCAAGCACTCACCACCATGCGAGGGAGCTCACATTAAGGTGGTAAATGCTTGCGGAGAGGAGCTGAAACAGCCGCCGAGGGACCCCAGAAGACCAGGTTCGGGGCCACTCTGTGCAGAACGAGCTGCACAGTGAAGGCAAGTATAACATGTTTGTTATTTAAAAAAAAAAAAAAAATTACCTTTACAACCCCTTTAATAGCGCCCGCAAAGAGCCGCTGTCAAACCGCTTTGCAGGCACTACAGCAGCGGTGCCCATTGATTCCAATGGCAGGGGCGATGTATTCACCACTTCCACACCACCCCAAAGATGCTGTTTGCAGAACCTTTTCTAACGTCCTGGAAGCGCGCCGCTCCAATGGGAAAGCACTCGGACTCACTGGGGCTGCAGGGGAGGCGTTTTTCAGGCGCTTTACAGGCGATATTTTGAGCCCAAAAACACCTGAAAAACGCCCCAGTGTGAAAAGGGATCTTAAAGAAAAAATATGAATCAAGACCACCTTGGGGATCCAGCACCAACCTTCTTTCCCTTGGGCAAAAAAAAAAAAAAGATGAAGCGGATTCTAAGCTCCGCCTTCCATAACAAAAGAAGAAAAAAAAAAAGTTTGGACTACAAATATACTTCAAATCTTAAACAGTTTTTCCCAGTTTGTTCAAGTGATAAGTAATGGGCCCCATCTGCACAGAGCCATTACAAATCGCATCCGGCCTCTAATCCCGAACCGGAGAGGCTCTTCAATTAAGGCTCATTACACAGCTGTGGGTAATTATGATTGTACAGTGAGGACAGGGGGGGCGCTTGTGAAGAGAGACGTTTATCTCCGAGAAGGGATCAGGTATTTCTCCGGAATGTCATTACTATAATACCATCTCAGGCTCCGATAGCTCAGCGCTGCTTCTCCATAGACTGGAAAAGGCGGGTGACTGGATTTCTTTCTAATTGTCTTACAGAGCACAATGCTTTAGAAATACAAGAGTATGTTCTGCCATTTACAATTCCCTAGAACAAGTAACAATGTTAGAAGGAAGAAGCTATAGAGGGAAGAATATGTAAGAAAAAAAAAAAAAGGCTTAAAAAAAAAAATGAAGACTGACAGGTAAAACCTTCCGGGGGGACAAGCAATGGCGTCCCTAGGGGGGGGGGGGGGGCAGAGGGAACCCTGACCCCCCCCCAACATTATGCTGTGCCCCACCATGTGCCCCTGTATTAAAAAAAAAAGATTTTTTTTTTTTTTACAAAAAGGCAATGTCTAAGAGGGAGAGCGCCCCCAGTCAGCTCCTGCGGGTGATTCCTTCACCCTCCCTCTGCTCGCTGACACTGCATAATGCGAGCGCTCACACAACCACGGCCGCCCGATCTGCTCCTTCCCCTGCATCCTCATTGGCAGGGAGAAGAGCGGGTGGCAGGAAGGGCTCCACCAGGACTCTCAGTTACTGAAAAAACAGACTGATGTCTCCCATCCTTAGGACAGGAGAACCAGCCTGTAAATTCCAATTGCATTTTATAGTTGCCCCCCTACTTTTGTCCCTGTCCCCCCATGTGCCCCCCCTAAATATGAAAGCTGGAGATGCCAATGGGGTCAAGTGGTTGATGTTTATATGCATTGCTCACTTGTTAACCCCTTCACGCCGACCATACGCTAATATGCGGCTCCATTGAACGGGGCTTTTTCCAGCGGGGGGGGCGCATAATTGCATATCTCAATTTGTGCTGGGAGCGCGCCAACCAGCGCGCTCCCAGCACAGAGACTGGGGTCTCACCGAGAGCCCCGGGCCCCCGTTCTAAGGATCGGGACACGGAACGGCCGATTACGGGTCACCTGATCGCCTCTGATTGGCTGTCACTGTGATCAGTCACTGTGAAGCCCACCCCTGTGTTTTTTGTCTCTGTGAATGGACACAAGGGGTACAGTGTATCATTCTCTGTCCTTGCAGAGATAGGAAAAAAAAAAAAAAAAGAAAAAGCGTGTGAAGAAATAAATAAATAAATAATAATACAAAAATAAAATTAAATTAAAAAAAAAATACCTAGATCAAGGTTTGAGCTGGGTTAGTGCCAGGGTTAGTGTTTGGTTCAAGGTCAGGGTGTCAGGGCTGGGTTCAGCCCTTCGTTCTCTGAGCTGGCCATTCATGTGAAGAAATAAATAAAAAATAATAATAAAAAAATAAAATAAAATAAAAATTTAAAAAAATACCTAGATCAAGGTTTGAGCTAGGTTAGTGCCAGGGTTAGTGTTTGGGTCAAGGTCAGGGTGTCAGGTCTGGGCTCAGCCCTTCCTTCTCTGAGCTGGCCGCTCAGCTGTGGCTAACTGCCAGCTCCTATCTCTCCACAGTTACTCACCTGTTGATGATATTCTGCTCGTCAGCCCTGCCTACTTAAGCTGTCCAGTCCAGAGGATCTCTGCCTTCGCCTTGGTCAACATCACAAGAAACTATCTCCTGCGTTCCTATTTAAAGACTTGCTTTGCTGACATCCCTTCTGGCTCCAGATCCTGCTTGCTGTTCCACCACATTGATCCCTGACTTCTGGCTTGGCTGACTATCCGTTCCAGTTATTGAACTTTGGCTATGTTTTGACTATGTTTGTTCTTTTTACTTTTATTATTAACAAGTGTGATTTAACTGTACTTCTGTCTCCACCTAATTTCATTGTTTCTGACACGGGGTCAAAGGTCAGTATATATATATATATTTTTTTTTAATTAGTTTTAGTGTGTTTTAGGTAGGATAAAAAAAAAAAAAAAAAAGCAAAATGCGCATTATTGATTCTGGGCTGTACTGCGGGTACAAACAACAACTATCATACACATATGTGGTATCACTCCGATCGTCAGGAGCAGGAGAATTTATTTTGGGCTGTTCTTTGGTGGTAGGTTATGTAGTAACAAGAAATATACAGTTACATTTAAAAAATATATTTTTTAAAAAATATTTTGGGCCAGTTTTCCTTTGATAAAAAAAAAAAATAAAAAAAAAAAACCAAAAGATATCCATAACCGTTTACCACCAAATGAAAGCCCAATTTGTCCTGAAAAAAAACCCACAGTATAATCCACCTGGATACACAAGTCGAAATTGCAAAATTGGGTTTAGACATTTAGATTTGTTTTACCCTTAGGCGCGAAGGGGTTAATATTGGAAAGTTAAAGGACAGTTTCAATTTTTTTGCACGATTCGATATTCTTTAGCAGTGTAAAGGCGGCCTGGCTTGCATGCGAATATCCCCAATCCCCAACTCGTTGTTTAACCAGCGGCGTCAAAGGCTTCTGCTAGCTGTGTATAAAGGATATGTGTGCGCCGGACCGCCAGCTGAACGCATAACAAACCTCGGCTCAGAGCAAAGAGCTTCGTCGTTAAACGCAAATCTAATGTGCGATTCCAGGAAAAGCAAAGGTTTTGCTTATAACATGAGAAGAATTTCCTTCATTATTCCGGCGTATTGTAGAAGGACACGAATCCGCGGAAAGGATTTCTATTGCTCCGGTATTATTTATGGAACAATGAGAAGCATGCAGCTCATGTGTGGGTAGGGGAGCAGATAAAGCTTGTTTAAAGGTTTGATGTTGAACACACAATAATGACGTCGTTGTGAACAATGCTGATAAGTCAATTACACAGAAAAGTATCCCCAATTATTAAAAAAAAATAAAAAAATTCCTTTATATATGAATTTAAAGGGGATGCGTCAGGACAGAAATATGGCAGCTGGCAGTGGTCTTATGCTTTGAACTTTTTATTTATGTTTTTATGGTAAAAAGACTAAAAATGTTAAAAAAAATGTATGCAAAATGTTTACAAATATTTTGTAATGTACCACTTGCAGCCAGCAGTTGGCGATCCCCTTGCAAGAGCCGCTACTTTCGGTTGAATTTTCAGCTGATAAAAAAAAAAAAAAAAAAATGAACACCAGAGAGATCAGACCACACATGCAGCTAAATGATTGGGCCAGAAAAGACACACCTCCCCCCCCTTCCTCGATTTACAGTGGAGTTAAAGCGGACTCTGCATACATTTTCTATTTACCACTCGCAGCCAGTAGTTGGCGATCTCTGTGCAAGAGTCGTTGCTTTATGAGGCTGAATTTGCAGCCGATAAACTGAAAAAAACGAACACATGCAGCAAAATGATACTGCCAGAAAAGACCCCCCCCTTCTACCCCTTCTTGATTACAGTGGAGTTAACCACTTGCCGACCGGCTCACGCCGATATACGTCGGCAAAGTGGCACGGGTGCGCAAAGCAATGTACCTGTACGTTGCTGCGTCATCGGCGGCTAGCGGGTGCGTGCCCGCAGACTCAATGTCCGCCGGTGGCCCGCGATCGCGACACGGAGAGGCAAAACGGGGAGATGCCTACATAAACAAGGCATTTCCCTGTTCTGCCTAGCAACACGACAGGGATCTACTGCTCCCTGTCATCGGGAGCAATGATCTCTTTTATGTTCTAGTGAGCCCATCCCCCCTACAGTTAGAACACATTGAGGGAACACACTTAATCTCTTGATTGCACCCCTAGTGTTTAACCCCTTTCCCTGCCAGTGACATTTACACAGTAATCAGTGGATTTTTATAGCACTGATCACTGTATAAATGCCAATGGTCCCAAAATAGTGTCAAAAGTGTCCGATCCGCAGTCATGATAAAAATCGCAGATCGCCGCCATTACTAATAAAAAAAAATTAATAATAAAAATGGCATAAATCTATCTTCTTTTTTGTAGACGCGATAACTTTTGCACAAACCAATCAATATACGCTTATATTAAAATTTGTAGAAGAATACATATCGGCCTAAACTGAGGAAGAAATAATTTTTTTAAATATTTTTTTGGGGATATTTATTACAGCAAAAAGTAAAAAATATTGCTTTTTTTTTCAAAATGTTTTTTGTTTATAGCGCAAAAAATAAAAACTGCAGAGGTGATCAAATACCAAAAGAAAGCTCTATTTGTGGGGAAAAAAAGGATGTCTATTTTGTTAGGGGATATCATCGCACGACCGCGCAATTGTCAGTTAAAGCGCCGCAGTGCCGTATCGCAAAAAAGGGCCTGGTCAGGAAGGGGGTAAATCCTTCCGGGGCTGAAGAGGTGAAAGCAAACTCTGCATAGATTTTCTATTTACCATTTGCAGCCAGTAGTTGGCGATCTCTGTGCAAAAGCCGTTGCTTTCTGAGGAGGAATTTGCAGCTGATAAACTGAAAGAATGAACACCAAAGTGGTCAGATCACACATGCAGCTAAATGATTCCTGGATTAAAGTGGAGTTATAGCTGTCTCTGTCAACTGCTGGCTGCATGTGTTAAATAGAAAACGTATGCAGAGTACGCTTTGACTTCACTGTAAATCGAGGAGGGGAGGGGTGTGCCTTTTCTGGCAGAATCATTTAGCTGCATGTGTGGTCTGATCTCTATGGTGTTCATTTTTTTTACTCAGCTGCAAATTCAGCCTCAGAAAGCAGTGGCTTTTGCATGGAGGTTGCCAACTGCTGGCTGCTAGTGGTAACTAGAAAATGTATTCACAGAGTCCATTTTAACTCCACTGTAAATCGAGGAAGGGAGGAGGTGTGTCTTTTCTGGCAGAATCATTTAGCTGCATGTGTGATCTGATCTCTCTGGTGTTCATTTTTAAGTATATCAGCTGCAAGTATGAGTCAGGATGATAACCTCTAACGGCACCCAAAGCTTTCTTTAGCCAATCGCAATGGTCACATGATCAGCTGATCTTTCTGCCCCCCCTGGTGTTCAGAACTTTTTAATAAGACTCTGGTGAGGGCGGAAAAAGGTTAAGATGTCAGGGCTGGGCTCAGCCCTTCCTTCTCAGAGCTGACCGCTCAGCTGTCGTAACAATTGCCAGCTCCTATCTCTCTCCACAGTTACTCAGCTGTTGATGATATCCTGCTCGTCAGTCCTGCCTACTTAAGCCGTCCAGCCGAGATGATCTCTGCCTTCGCCTTGGTCAACATCACAGAGACTATGTCCTGCGTTCCTGTTTAAAGACTTGCTTTGCTGACATCCCTTCTGGCTCCAGATCCTGATGGCTGTTGCACTACATTGATCCCTGACTTCTGGCTTGGCTGACTATCAGTTCCAGTTACTGAACTTTGGCTATGTTTTGACTATGTTTGTTCTTTTTACTTTTATTATTAAACAAGTGTGATTTAACTGTACTTCTGTATCGGTCTGATTTCATGGTTTCTGACATAAGGTTAGTCTCCCTACAAATCACATAAACCCAACTGGTTGATTTGTAAAATAATTTCAATGGCAATACTATCTCCCTGTAATAAGGCAGGAAAAAAAATTGGAGAGCATACACATGTTCCTCCAGCCAGAAATAAATATCAAGTCTCAAATCGCCAGAAAGCCAGCGTGCGGCAGGTAACCATAACTCCCTCTTGAGTGAAAGTTTGAAGAAGAAAAATAACTGGAGTGTCCCAAATGCTGTTGAAACATTTCCTAAATGCCCCCCCGGCTGTGCGCCATTTGCTGCGTGCGCTACTTCGACAACTCGCCTCGATTTGAGATCTGAAGGAAACAGTAGGGGCTGGAGATGAAATACACAGCTGGAGCGGAGATCTTACTTTCAAACCGCAACTAAAGCCGGGCTGTTAATCGCTGACCACCAGGACGCAAGCCAATGTTTGTGCGATGACTAAAGCCAATGCATTCATCCACCCGGCAAGGTCTCGGAAAACACAGGCTCAGGCATTTCAATGCTCCGGACGTGGTGATTTGTGTTATTGACAAACCATTGCTCAATTTCTTGTAACATGAAAACAAGCACAGGGGAAGTAAAAAAAAAAAATAAAAAGTGGTTGCCCGCATTCTCCACCAAATAAAAAAAAAACTAGAAGTGTGTAGGGTTTTCTTTGTAACATTGCAGAATGGAGCCGGTACCACGGGATTCTTCTCGAGATAAAGGGTCTGGGGTTGTGTTCACTCTTCAAAGGTTCATTAATGTATATGTAAAGCACTGTGTAAATTGATGGCGCTACATAAGTACCTGAAATAAATAAAATTAAAGTGATATGAAATATGAACAAAGCATATCCCTTCTATAGCAGGGCTTAACAAATTTGCTATAAATCTAGAAGCCAGCTAAAAACATTAGGAGCCACGTTTTTTTTAAATGGCAGGGCTTTGTTTTTGGCAACAGAGATGGCGGATCTTGGATTTGCCCATGGAGAGGACAGGGGCCAGGCATCGTTGGGCATTTGACTTGTACGGATGGCGAGTGTGTTCTGATGTGACTATCAGGGCTGGCCTCAGCCCTTCCTTCTCTGAGCTGGCCACTGAGCTGTTGGCTAATTGCCAGCTCCTATCTCTCCACAGTTACTCAGCTGTTGATGATCCTGCTCGTCAGTCCTGCCTACTTAAGCCGTCCAGTCCAGAGGAGCTCTGCCTTCGCCTTGGTCAACATCACAGAGACTATCTCCTGCTTTCCTGTTCAAGACTTGCTTTGCTGACATCCTTTCTGGCTTCAGATCCTGCTTGCTGTTCCACTACATTGATCCCTGACTTCTGGCTTGGCTGACTATCCGTTCCGGTTACTAAACTTTGGCTATGTTTTGACTAAGTTTGTTCTTTTTACTTTTATCATTAAACAAGTGTGATTTAACTGTACTTCTGTCTCGGCCTGATTTCATGGTTTTCTCTTTTTTCTGTTTGGAGTGGAAGAGTGGAATGGAACGTATAGATTGCTGGTGCTTGCCTTGCCGGTCCCCATGGGGTGGACAATTGTGGGTGATTTGTGGCTTTTGTTTTTGTTTGGGGAACGGGCAGGATTTGGAGATCTCATTTAGCTGCTGGGAGGGACGGCTTTCTTACTGTGTGGTTTTCGGGAGATGGATGTCTCTTTGAGGCTCTCAGGGTTGGGGATTTGACACTTGAGGCTGGGGTTTTTGGTATGTGTGTTGTGGTCGTGTGGTGTGGCATGCTGTTTGAGCTGGACTCTGCTCGCCTCCTTGTTTGTCTCCAGCGCCACGCGAGTGGGCTAGCGGGGAGGTGGACTGCGTTGCCGATGGATTGGCTGGTGTCGGGGGGAGGACCTTTCCACGTATCTGCTCCGGGAGGGGGTGAAGAATACTCGGGGATGCGGGTATGTGAGGAAGGGAGGGGGAACTTCGGCTCTGGTGAGGTTGGGTTTTTTTTTTAGATGTTGGTGCTAAATCGGCTGCCCGGGCAGTGGGAGTTGCTCACAGCTGGTGCCAGCGATGGATGGGCTAATGGGAGCCTGGGCGCCAGGACGTGATTTCTGGTTGCCGTGGCACCTGGGATTTGTCGAGTCCTCGCTCTATAGCGTTTACTTGTCTCAATTCAGAGCACTAAGTATTATTTCTGTTATTATTTTCTTATTTATGCTTCATTCCTCTGCTATCTGCATAAGTCACTTCTGACAAGTTTTCCTGACACCAAGACGTGGTGACAACGACTTGCTGAAGTTCAAACTGAGCATCAGAACGGGGAAGAAAGGGGATTTAAGTGACTTTGAACGTGGCATGGTTGTTGGTGCCAGACGGGCTGGCCTGAGTATGTCAAAAACTGCTCATCTACTGGGATTTTCACACACAACCATCTCTCGGGTTTACAGAGAATGGTCCGAAAAAGAGAAAATATCCAGTGAGCAGCAGTTGTGTGGAGGAAAATGCCTTGTTGATGTCAGAGGAGAATGGGCAGACTGGTTCCAGATTACAGAAAGGCAACAATAACTCAAATAACCACTCGTTACATCCAAGGTATGCAGAATACCATCTCTGAATGCACAACACATCGAACCTTGAAGCAGATGGGCTACAGCCGCAGAAGACCACACCGGGTGCCACTCCTGTCAGCTAAGAACATGAAACTGAGGCTACAATTTGCACAGGATCACCAAAATTGTATAATAGAAGATTGGAAAAACGTTGCCTGGTCTGATGAGTCTTCATTTCAGCTGCGACATTCGGATGGTAGGGTCAGAATTTGGAATAAACAACATGAAATCATGGATCCATCCTGCCTTGTATCACCGGTTCAGGCAGGTGGTGGTGTAATGGTGGGGGAGATAATTTCTTGGCACACTTTGGGCCCCTTAGTACCAATTGAGCATCATTTATACACCACGGCCTACCTGAGTATTGTTGCTGACCATGTCCATCCCTTTATGACTACAGTGTCCCCATCTTCTGATGGCTCCTTCCAGCAGGATAATGCACCATGTCACAAAGCTCCAATCATCTCACCACTGGACAATGAGGTCCCTGTCCTCCAATGTCCTCCACTCTCACCACATCTCATTCAATAGAGCACCTATGTGATGTGGTGGATTGAGAGATTCACATCATACTATCATGTCACTATGGACCAAAATCACTATGGACCAAAATCTCTGAGGAACATTTCCAACACCTTGTTGAATCTATGCCACGAAGAATGAAGGCAGATCTGAAGGCCAGCAAGGTATAGCTAATAAAGTGGCCGGTGATTGGATATTGTTTTTTGGTTTAGATATACTTTATATGAGAAATAAACGCTTTATTTTGGATTTGTGATGACAAAACTTGTGTTTCAGGAAAAAGCAACGCCATACTCCTGGCTCTCTAAATAAAATTTGGGAGATGTCGCTTCTTATTCATCAGCAGCCTCTTCTGGTGCCAACGAGTGCTTGTCAACCCCCAAAAAAAGAGGTGGGAAGCAAGAAGCATAACAAACAATAATGGTTTTATTATATTGCGCTGCAAATTGTCTGTGACATTTTGATGAAATAATTACAGGGGAGGCACAATTGGCTGGCAGAACCCATTCCGTGGTGCCAGCCCTGAGAAGAGGAGAAATAATTACAGCTTGCAAAGGAATTCTTGAGGACAGGCAGGCGGTTCTAGGCTTACGTTCCCGAATAAATCCCTCAAGTATGAAAACACGGATGAAAATACTAAATGAGAAGTGTGTTAATTGGAGCCAAACGGGCACATGGAGGACAGGCCGCGCTAATCTTGTTGTACTGAGATATTATCGCTCATTAGGACATTAAACAGACACTGTGGAGGTCCAGGACTATCTAGTATCATGGAACTGCCTGGTTAGCCTCCAGACCTGGAACTAACTAGGCAACTCCAAAATGATTCCAGAATACAAAAAGGATAACAGGAGCATTAAAAACATATGTTTTATTTCTTCATGGTTCCACTATATGTAGGAAAGTAGCCACCCTGTCCTGGCCCTACTGTATGTAGAAACATATCCACCTTATCTTGGCCATACTGTATGTAGAAACGTAGCCACCCTGTCTAGGTCCCACTATGTAGGAATGTAGCCACCCTGTCTTAGTCATCCTGTATGTAGAAATGTAGTCCCATCTTGGTCCCACTGTATGTAGGAACGTAGCTATCCCATCTTGATCCCACTGTATGAAGTAACATAGCCACCCTGTCTTGGTTCCACTATGTAGGAATGTAGCCACTCTGTCTTGGTCCCTACTGTATGTAGGAATGTAGCCATCCTGTCTTGGTGACACTGTATGTAGGAATGTAGCCACCCTGTCTTGGCCCCACTGTATGTAGGAACATAGCCACCCTGTCTTGGCCCCACTGTATGTAGGAACGTAGCCACCCTGTCTTGGTCCCACTATGTAGGAATGTAGCCACCCTGTCTTGGTCCCACTATGTAGGAATATAGCCACCCTGTCTTGGACCTTACTGTATGTAGAAATGTAGCCATCCTGTCTCGGTCCCACTGTATATAGGAACATGTCCACCTTGTCTTGGCCCTAAAGTATGTAGGAATGTAGCCACCCTGTCTTATTCATCCTGTATTTAGAAAGTAGTCCCATCTTGGTCACACTGTATGTAGGAATGTAGCCACCCTGTCTTGTTCCCACTGTATGTAGGAACATATCCACCTTGTCTTGGCCCTACTGTAAGTAGGAATGTAGCCACCCTGTCTTGGTCCCACTGTATGTAGGAACATACAGTATTTGCCCTGTC
The DNA here is from genome assembly GCA_037952925.1 of Lithobates clamitans. NCBI lineage: Eukaryota > Metazoa > Chordata > Amphibia > Anura > Ranidae > Lithobates > Lithobates clamitans. The sequence continues at coordinate 57,711 of JBBGZY010001090.1, forward strand.
TTGGTCCCACTATATATGGGAACATATCCATCTTGTCTTGGCCCTACTGTATGTAGGACTGTAGCCACCCTCTTAGTCCCCCTGTCTTGGTCACACTGTATATAGGAACATATCCAAATTGTCTTGGCCCCACTGTATGTAGAAACGTAGTCCCCCCATCTTGGTCACACTGTATGAAGGAATGTAGCCACCCTGTCTTGGCCCCACTGTATACCCTTTAAAATAAAAGACTATTTAGCATAGCCTTTTTACCACAGAGGAACTCTTGAAATAATTTTCAAGACTAAGTAAACCAGGGAGCTAAGATTATGAAAATGCCCCATTATGGATAGCCAGTAGGAAGAGATCCCCCCATCACAGTGCTTGTCGGAATGTTACCCTTAGAGTCAGATAAAAACACAATTCACGTCATGCCGTTGGCTCTGCCAAGTGGTGCTGGACCTGGAACTATACAGGTACCATCATATATAGGAGTTCAACTAACCACAGCTCAAGGTACCCCCTGGCAACCTATGAAGGACCCCTAGACTTCCATGATACCCTGGTTGAGAATGGCTGATGAAGACGGAATTGCTGAGTAAAGACCAACCAGATAAAACAGGGGTAGACAACCTTTGAGAGGTGAACATCTACCTGAACAACATGGAAGAGTTTAAAGATCACCAGGGCTCTGCAACGTTTCTTTGAGAAGAAATGAACGAGCAAGGACTAACTAAATAGTAAAGAAAACTTAGAAAAATATAATAAAACAAATGTCACTGAAAATATAAATCTATTTTATCTTAAATGTGGACAGTGTCAGTAGGGCATAGGATATTTTATTTTTATTGTTTTATTATTTTTTACAATTTTAGTATTTATTATTTTTTTTACAATTTTTTAGCTGCCCTGTTGGGGGGGGGGGGGGCTTTGGTGAATTAGTAGGGGTCTGTTTATACCCCTGATGTCCCATTTTCTTAGACAGAGAAAGTAGATTGAGGACACAGTCCTTAGAGACCCCCCCCAAAAGGTGCCAAATGTGGAACTGGAGGGGGGAGGAAGCAAATAAACGCCGTTCCGCTTTAACCACTTCAGCGCTTCGTGACCGGGCTATTTTTTGCGATTCGGCACTGCGACGCTTTAACTGACAATTGCGCGGTCGTGCAACATTGTACCCAAAAAAAATGGATGTCCTTTTTTTTCACACAAATAGAGCTTTCTTTTGGTGGTATTTGATCACCTCTGCAGTTTTTATTATTTGCACTATAAACAAAAAAAGGCCGACAATTTAAAAAAAAAAAAGAAAAGAAAAATTATATATATATATGAATATATATATATATATATGAATATATATATATATATATATATATATATATATGAATATATATATATATATATATATATATATATATATATATATATATATAAGAATATATAAATATATATATATATATATATATATATATATATATATATATATATATATATATATATATATATAAATAAAAATAAAATCTTTCTGCTATAAAACACATCCAATAAAAAAAAAGTAAAAAATTGAATTTCTTCATCAATTTAGGCCAATATACTGTATTTTCTGCTACATGTTTTTGGTAAATAAAAAATCCCAATAAGCGTATATTGATTGGTTTGCGCAAAAGTTCTCATGTCTACAAACTATGGGATCGATTTATGGAATTTTAATTTTTTTTACTAGTAACGGTGGCGATCTGCAATTTTTAGCAGGACTGCGACATTGTGGCGGACAAACCGGACACTAAAACCCTTTTCACACCGGGGCAGTTTTCAGGCATTTTAGCGCTAGAAATAGCGTCTGTAAAGTGCCTGAAAACTGCCTCCCATTCATTGCAATGAGTGCTTTCACACTAGGGCGGTGCGCTTGCGGGACGTTAGAAAAAGTCCTGCAAGCAGCATCTTTGGGGTGGTTTGCTCCAAAAATGCCCCTGCCCATTGCAATAAATGGGCAGCGCATCCGAAGCATCTGAAAAGCGATTCAGAAACGCAGCAACACTGGAGTTTTTAACCCCTTCTTTGGGGTTAAAAGCGTCCCGCTAGCGGCCGAAAAAAGCACTGCTTTACCGTTAATGGTCAGCGCTTTAAGTGTGAAAGCAACCTCAGTGACACTTTTTGGGGACCAGTGACATTATTACAGTGATCAGTGCTAACAAAATGCACCGTCACTGTACTAATGACACTGGAAGGGAAGGGGTTAACATCAGGGGCGATCAAAGGGTTAAATGTGTTCACTGGGAGTGCTTTCTGTGTAGGGGGGGAGGTGCTTTGACTGGGGGAAAACAGAGATCCGTGTTCCTGCTTAGCAGAAACACAAGATTTCGATATTCCCCTCCGACAGAACAGCGATCTGCCTCGTTTACATAGGCAGACCGCCGTTCTGAATCTCTTGGAAACGATCGCTGGGTGCCGGCGAACATCAGGTCCGCCGGAGCCGCTGATTGGCTCCCGCTGTGTCCAATGGCAGCGGGAGCAGGTCGCCGGCGGTGAGCATGTGTGCCCCAGATCCGAAGATAAAAAAAACAAAAATGACCATACAGGTACGTGATTTGGCTCTGAAGGGCCACCCTGCCACAGTGTATGTGCGTGGGGCGGTCCGGAAGTGGTTAAACAGAGTTGGTTTAGAATCAATTCAAAAAACAGAACATGTGTCCCCCATAGGAAGATTATCCCTCAACTTTTGTTTTGGTGACAACTTTTGGATTTCCTTTCACTTCCCGCCTCAGTGGTCAACAGGACCAATAGAGAGGAAGAATCTCCCCAGCAGGGACTTTCAATATACAGCAGTACCTTGGATTAAGAGCATAATTAGTTCCAGGAGAATGCTTTTAATCCAAAGGACTCGTATATTAAAGCGAGTTTCCCCATAGGAATCAATGGAAGCTCAGATAACTCGTTCCAGTGTCACTGCTAGTGTATGCAGTACCGCATGTGGCCAGAGGTGAGGGGGGGGCACCGGAGACACTCGGAAAAACTCTGAGACCACTTGGAGACGCTCGGAGACACTCTGAAAAAATCTGAGACCACTCGGAGACGCTCAGAGACACTCGGAGAGTGTCTCCAAGTGTCTCCGGCGCCCCCCCCCTCTGGCCAAATGCAGTACTGCACACCCCAGAGGCTTGAATCCTGCTTGTCCTGCTAGACAACGCTCGCAAATCGAGTCAGGATTTTTTTTTTGTTTTAACAGCTCGTATTGCGAAACGCTCATAAACCGCGTTCTTTCACAATCCAAGGTTTTACTGAACAATGTAAAGTCGGTCTGTTCTTGACACTTTGTATTCATTTCACAATATATTTGCCACATTTGCAACACTTCTAATGTATCCGTTTGCCTTACACATAGTTGCAGTATTTGGAGTCGATTGTTTTCAGCCATTCAGAAGTGTATAGAAGAAGTATCATGCAATGCAGGTTATTAACTAGACCAGTGGTTCTCAACCTGTCTTGTGCCGTGACCCCTTGATAAAATTTCCCAAGTTGTGGGGACCCCTAACAGTAAAATTATTTTCGTAGCGTGGGTTGTCAGCACCCAAGGCAAGACAAGTAATTTGCGCCCCTAACCCACAGACATTTAGCGCTCCCTGAGTCCCTTCCACTTGTACAGTATTAAAACCCCTTATGGTACATTTTAGGATGTACCACTCTCTCTTTGTTCTCCTTTCTTTCCCTTTTATCTCTCTCTCTATCCTAATTTCTTGTTTGTTTTTTATCCCCATCCCTCTCTCTAGCGGTCTTTCATGTGCTTTCTCTCCCTTTTTCTTTGTTCCTCCCCTTCTTTTCCTCTCCCTTCCATGTATTCTCTATTTTTATTCCTTCTCTTACTCCTTGGTGGTGGGATGAGTGGCAGTGCTGGCCGGGAGTTGGGATGAGTGGCAGTGCTGGCCGGGAGTTGGGATGAGTGGCAGTGCTGGCCGGGAGTTGGGATGAGTGGCAGTGCTGGCCGGGAGTTGGGATGAGTGGCAGTGCTGGCCGGGAGTTGGGATGAGTGGCAGTGCTGGCCGGGAGTTGGGATGAGTGGCAGTGCTGGCCGGGAGTTGGGATGAGTGGCAGTGCTGGCCGGGAGTTGGGATGAGTGGCAGTGCTGGCCGGGAGTTGGGATCAGTGGCAGTGCTGGCCGGGAGTTGGGATGAGTGGCAGTGCTGGCCGGGAGTTGGGATCAGTGGCAGTGCTGGCCGGGAGTTGGGATCAGTGGCAGTGCTGGCCGGGAGTTGGGATCAGTGGCAGTGCTGGCCGGGAGTTGGGATCAGTGGCAGTGCTGGCCGGGAGTTGGGATCAGTGGCAGTGCTGGCCGGGAGTTGGGATCAGTGGCAGTGCTGGCCGGGAGTTGGGATCAGTGGCAGTGCTGGCCGGGAGTTGGGATCAGTGGCAGTGCTGGCCGGGAGTTGGGATCAGTGGCAGTGCTGGCCGGGAGTTGGGATCAGTGGCAGTGCTGGCCGGGAGTTGGGATCAGCCAACTTAGGTGCTCTTGATCAAGGTCATCTGCTGATCTGAGAACTGTAGTGGAGACTTTTAATGACAACTCCAATCACAGGTAGTGTTATTCACTGTCTCTGACTTTGTGGTGTCTCGTAGCAGTGATACCTATGCCAAAATCAGGAGATAGGGTCTCCTCCAGCCCCTCCCACTTCACATTGCTCACCAGTCAGCTGACCTCTAGTCTCTGCCCCCCAGCCATGCCGTGAACTGAATGGGAGGCTGCGAAGAGGCTGACTGGGCAGCCACAGGTTCCAGGAACAGCCCTTCTGGGTGGCTGCAAGAAGGCTGGGAGAGCGGTGCGGGCTTCAGGAACAGCCCAGGATTTAGTGACCCCTGGCAAATTAACATTTGACCCCCGAGGGGGTCCCGACCCCCAGGTTGAGAACCACTGAACTAGACATAATGTACATCCAGCTGCCTAATTCACTTACGTAGAATCCTTCTTTATATGAATTATTAATTATAAATTTCCATCATCTAATCATTTCATAGGATAGATTATAACTCGTTATTTTAGGATTACAGTGCTCCCCTGCCAACATTAGACGGCTTTATGAATAAGCTAATTACCATAATATCCATTCAATTAAGGTTCTAATTTTTTTTTTTATCCTTTATTTATTTTAGTCTATTTTCATGTAATTTTGGTAAAATTTAGCTGTAGGTTATTTAAGTGTTAAATTCATTTTTGGCTTATTTAACCACTTCAATGCCAGGCATTTTCACCCCCTTCCTGCCCAAGCCAATTTTCAGTTTTTCAGCGCTGTCGCATTTTAAATGACAATTGCGCGGTCATGCAACGATGTACCCAAATGACATTTGTATCATTTTTTTCCCCACAAATAGAGTTTTCTTTGGGTGGTATTTGATCACCTCTGCGGTTTTTACTTCTTGTGCTATAAACAGTGACAAGTTTGATAAAAAAAAACACAACATTTTTGTACTTTTTGCTATAATAAATATCCCAATTTAAAAAAAATAAAAAATAAAAAATGTTTTCCTCAGTTTAGGCCGATATGTATTTTTCTACATATTTTTGGTAAAAAAAAAAAAAATGCAATAAGCGTATATTGATTGGTTTACGCAAAAGTTATAGCGTCTACAAAATAGGGGATAGATTTATGGCATTTTTATTATTTATTTTTTTTTACTAGTAATGGCGGCGATCTGCAATTTTTATCGTGACTGTGACATTTCGGCGGACACATCGGACACTTTTACGCTATTTTGGGACCATTCACATTTATACAGCGATCAGTGCTATAAAAATGCACTAATTACTGTATAAATGACACTGGCAAGAAGGGAGTTAACACTAGGGGGGCGATCAAGGGGTTAACTGTGTTACCTAGGGAGTGATTCTAACTGTAGGGGGAGGGGACTCACAAGGGGAGGAGACCGATCGGTGTTCCTCTGTACTGGGAACACATGATCGGTCTCCTCTCCTGGCACGGTTATTGGCTCCCAAGTGACGCGGCGGGCGCTGCGCCCCCTAGACGGCCGGGAAGCCCAGGACGTCATATGACGCCCGCCCAGGATGGGAGATCCCTCCTGCGGACGTCTTTTGACTATGGGCGGGGTCGGAAGTGGTTAATAATTATCTTATTTAGTGGGTCCGATTAAGTTTATATTACATTATTTATATGTCTTTGTTTTCTAATCAAGCAATTCATCAACCAAAAGGGTTTTTTATGAATTTTAGGTGAATAATATTTTCCTAATGTTTTTTACACAAACTGATGTGTTTTGATTGATTCTTCTGTATTTGTTCTGTAGTCCTGATGAAGGGGGTGTGTTTTAGACAGTCGTAACGCATTGGATGTCGGATTTTAGTAACTCATATCAACAATACAGGATTTATTTGCCTCCAAGAACTCACTCACAAGGGTAGCCATAAAGCGGTAAAAGCAGGCGATTGAGCCTTGGTTTTACCACCCCTGACCCTCTACATCAAACAAGAACATGCAACCATTCCAGAAAATCCCCAGACAAAAATGTTTCCTCGACGGCACTCTCTGACTCTCATTTGCTCTATTAGGTCTGCAGTTTCTGACAGTCCTCTCCAGCATTACATAAATTGAAATATTTGAGTATGCAGCGCTAGAAAATGTCCACAAACAATTAAACTCATGTAAGATGTTAATGTTGGATCTGTGTATGGATAGAAGAACCCAACACCAACTTCTAAAGTGATGAAGAGCAGCACTCGGCAATCGGAGTGATCCACTCGAGCCTCTTACCAGATAACAATGACCCTCAATTGATAGAGTGGTCACAAGAGCCTATGGTTAGATTGGTATTCCAAATACTCCAGTAGCACTGATGTTCCGAGGGTATGTACAAGTAAAACCATTCTCTTTATTAAGATACACTATATTGTCAAAAGTACTGGCACAGCAATTTTTCAATCACATTTTATTTGGGGGAAAAAAAACAGTTTTATGAATTAAAAAGAAAAAAAACACTAAAAGTTAGCCCAATTTGTTTTGTAGAATGTGAAAGATGATGTTGTTATGCAGAGTAAATAGATACCCAACATGTCCTGCTTTAAATATGCGCACGCTTGTGGAATGGAGCCAAACTTCGGTACTTAAAAATATCCATAGGCTACGCTTTAACAATTTTTGCAGGTTACCAGTGTGAAGGTTACAGGGGAGGCTAGAATTGTTGCTCCCGCTCGAACATACGCAGCAATACCTCACATGTGTGGTTTGAACGCCGTTTACAAAAGTGGGTGCGACGTACGTATGCGTTCGCTTCTGCATATGAGCATGGGGGCGTTTTACATTTTTTTGTTTTGATTTTTACACTTTCCCTTTAAATTCTTTTTTTTTTAATTACTTTTATTCCTATTACAAAGAATGTAAACACCTCTTGTAATAGGAATAGGGCATGACAGGTCCTCTTTATGGAGAGATCTGGGGTTCCCACATCCCTCCTCTAGGCAGGAAAGACAGATCATAAAAAAAAAATATATATATCTCGACCTTTCCAGCCAAGTTCACGGCAGTGTTTACATCTGCCGGGCTGGACGTGACGTCATAATGTTACGCCTGTGCCTCTGAAGGTTATAGAGACTGCCGGGGACCATCTGGCCCGTGGTATTCTCTATGGTAAACTTCAGCCGCCGGTAGAAGAGCCAGAGGGCGGCAGGGGGGACAGGACGTCCCCTCCCGCCGCCTATAAAAACAATCAAGCAGCTGTACAGTCGCTATGATTGTTTTTGCGGTGCAGGGAATCGACGACTGAAAAAGAAGATATCTGAATAATGCTTGTAGCTGCACCCATCATTCCGATATCACCACTTAAAATCCAGGACGTCATATGACGAGTTTGGCCGGAAATCGGTTAAGTATTAAAAATGAATGAAATCGTGTTTTCCGTTTGTGATGCTCAGATACAGTGTTGCTTTAAAATGAACTCCCTTTCGCTAACTAGCAGAACTGAACCCCATTCATGCACCTCCGTACTCACTTCTGAAGACGTACAGTGAGGGAATAAAAGTATTTGATCCCCTGCCGATTTTCTACGTTTGCCCCCTGAGATAGAAATGATCAGTCTATAATTTTAATGGTTGGTTTATTTTAACAGCGAGAGACAGAATAACGGCAAAACTAGCCAGAAAAACACATTTCAAAAAAGTTATCAATTGATTTGCATTTTAATGAGTGAAATAAGTATTTGACCCCTTCGCAAAACATGACTTAGTACTTGATGTATAAACCCTTGTTTGCAATCACAGAGGTCAGACGTTTCTTGTAGTCGGCCACCAGGTTTGCACACATCTCAGGAGGGATTTTGTCCCACTCCTCTTTGCAGATCCCCTCCAAGTCAATAAGGTTTTGAGGCTGACGTTTGGTAACTCGAACCTTCAGCTCCCTTCACATATTTTCTATGGGATTAAGGTCTGGAGACTGGCTAGGCCACTCTTCTTCTTGAGCCACTCCTTTGTTGCCTTGGCTGTGTGTTTTGGATCATTATCATGCTGGAATACCCATCCGCGACCCATTTTCAATGCCCTGGCTGAGGGAAGGAGGTTCTCATCAAAGGTTTGACAGTACATGGCCCCGTCCATCGTCCCTTTGATGCGGTGAAGTTGTCCTGTCCCCTTAGCAGAAAAACACCCCTAAAACATAATGTTTCCACCTCCATGTTTGACGGTGGGGAGGGTGTTCTTGGTGTCAAAGGCAGCATTCTTCCTCCTCCAAACACGACGAGTTGAGTTGATACCAAAGAGATGGATTTTGGTCTCATCTGACCACAACACTCACCCAGTTCTCCTCTGAATCATTCAGATGTTCATTAGCAGACTTCAGACGGGGCTGTACATGTGATTTCTTGAGCAGGGGGACCTTGTGGGCGCTGCAGGATTTCAGTCCTTCACGGCGTAGTGTGTTACCAAATGTTTTCTTGGTGACTATGGTTCCAGCTGCCTTGAGATCATTGACAAGATTCTCCCGTGTAGTTCTGGGCTTTTTCATCACCGTTTCATAAACACCAGCCTTGTGTAGGTCTACATCTTGTCCCTGACATCCTTGGACAGCTCTTTGGTCTTGACCATGGTGGAGAGTTTGGAATTTGATTGATTGATTGCTTCTGTGGACAGGTGTCTTTTATACAGTTAACAAGCTGAGATTAGGAGCACTCCATTTAGCCCCGGTTCACACAGGGGCGGCACGACTTGCAGGTCGCCTCACCGAGGCGACCTCCACACGACTTCCACGGCAACTTGCAAAACGGCTTCTGTATAGAAGTCTAAGCAAGTCGCCCCCAAAGTAGTACAGGAACCTTTTTCTAAGTCGGAGCGACTTGCGTCGCTCCTATTAGAACGATTACGTCGTACAGAACGGGAGGCGACTTGTCAGGCGGCTAGGTCGCCTGACAAGTCGCCCCTGTGTGAACCGGCACTCAATCTCAGCTCATTACCTGTATAGAAGACACCTGGGAGCCAGAAATCTTACTGATTGATAGGAGGATCAAATACTTATTTCACTCATTAAAATGCAAATCAATTTAGGACTTTTTTGAAATGCTTTTTTTCTGGATATATTTGTTGTTTTTCTGTCTCTCGCTGTTAAAATAAACCTACCATTAAGATTATAGACTGATCATTTCTATCTCAGGGGGCAAACATAGAAAATCAGCAGGGGATCGAATACTTTTTTCCCCCTCACTGTATAGTCCCAAGCCCAGATCATTAGCCATTTCTCCGGCCTCATTTGAATTGCTCGGCTTACCCCCCCCCCACCATCTCCCAGTGAATGTATTTCTATTTCTGTTTCCGTTTTCCATTAGATTAATCACATCAATGGGAAGAAAACACGTCTCTTCCAGTTTGCGGGATGTAAACAATTCAACCACACAAGTGACTGGATGTAAATCAGATGTATGGAGACAAACATCAGGAGAACGGCAAACTCCATGAGCTGTCAGATGTGACACAATGACAGAGACGGAGTAATCATTGGAATGGTAATGAGCCGAATCCCATACATACTCTGCAGTACTGGATGGTAGAAAACGTGGTCAGCACAGCCGCGCCATTGTGAGATGTATAAACGTAGAATATAATACAACAGCCAAAGTATAATATCTAAAGCCACCAATATATATATCCATGGATCAGTCATACCATTCTGACCACTGACAGGGAAAGTGAACAACATTGATTACCTTGTTATAATGGCATCTGAAAGTGGTTGGGATATATTAGGCAGCAAGTGAACATGTTGCCCCTGAAGTTGATGTGTTGAGAGCAGAAAAAAATGGGCAAACATAAGCATTTGAGCGGCTCTGACAAGGGACAGATTGTAATGGCTGGATGACTGGGTCAGAGCAACTCCAAACCTACATTTCTTGTGGGATGTTTCCAGTTTAAAGTGGTCAATACCGACCAAAAGTGGTCCAAGGAAAACTGGCGAACTAGTGACAGGGTCATGGACAGCCAAGGCTCATTGATGGAGGTGGGGAGAAAAGGCTCATTGATGGAGGCAGGGAGGGAAGGCTCATTGATGGAGGCGAGGAGGGAAGGCTCAATGATGGAGGCGGGGAGGGAAGGCTCATTGATGGAGGCGGGGAGGGAAGGCTCATTGATGGAGGCGGGGAGGGAAGGCTCATTGACAAAGGTGGGGAGGGAAGGCTCATTGATGGAGGTGGGGAGGGAAGGCTCATTGATGGAGGTGGGGAGGGAAGGCTCATTGATGGAGGTGGGGAGGGAAGGCTCATTGATGGAGGTGGGGAGAAAAGGCTCATTGATGGAGGTGGGGAGAAAAGGCTCATTGATGGAGGTGGAGAGGGAAGGCTCATTGATGGAGGTGGGAAAGGAAGGCTCATTGATGGAGGTGGGGAGGGAAGACTTACTGATGGAGGTGGGGAGAAAAGGCTCATTGATGGAGGTGGAGAGGGAAGGCTCATTGATGGAGGTGGGGAGGGAAGGCTCATTGGTGGAGGTGGGGTGGGAAGGCTCATTGATGGAGGTGGGGTGGGAAGGCTCATTGATGGAGGTGGGGTGGGAAGGCTCATTGATGGAAGTGGGGTGGGAAGGCTCATTGATGGAGGTGAGGAGAAAAGGCTCATTGATGGAGGTGGGAAGGGAAGGCTCATTGATGAAGGTGGGGAGGGAAGGTTCATTGAGGGAGGTGGGGAGGGAAGGCGCCTTAAAAGAGGTGGGGGAGGGAAGGTTCATTGACAAAGGTGAGGAGGTAAGGCTCACTGATGGTGGGGAGGGAAGGCTCACTGATGGAGGTGGGGAGGCTCAGTGATGGAGGTGGGGAGAGAAGGCTCATTGATGGAGGCGGGGAGGGAAGGCTCATTTATCAAGGTGGGGAGGGGAGGCTCATTGATGAAAGTGGAGAGGGAAAGCTCATTGATGGAGATGGGGAGGGAAGACTCACTGATGGAGGTAGGGAGGGAAAGCTCATTGATGGAGGTGGGGAGGGAAAGCTCATTGATGGAGGCGGGGAGGGAAGACTCACTGATGGAGGTAGGGAGGGAAAGCTCATTGATGGAGGTGGGGAGGGAAGGCTCATTGATCAAGGTGGGGAGGTGAGGCTCATTGATGAAAATGGAGAGGGAAAGCTCATTGATGGAGGTGGGGAGGGAAGGCTCATTGATGGAGGTGGGGAGAGAAGGCTCATTGATGGAGGTGGGGAGGGAAGGCTCATTGATGAAAAGTGGGGAGGGGAGGCTCATTGATGAAGGTGGGGAGGGAAGGCTCACTGATGGAGGTGAAGGTGAAAGGCTAGTTGTTGTAGTATGATCAAATAGAAAAGCTACTGGAGCTAAAATTTCTGAAGAAGTGAATGCTGGTTCTAATGGAAAGGTGTCAGAACACACAGAACATCGCAGTTTGTTGCGTATGGAGCTGAGTGGTCAGGGCGCCAATGTTATCCTCTATTGTAATTAATATAATGTAATGGATTTCCCTAAAGAGTACCTGTCATTATGCATGGCAATCCAGGCAAAAATGTATGTGACTTTTTAATTTTTTTTTACATTGCAGCATACCACAACGTACAATATATCCTTTGTGATGTGCTGCAGTGCTTCTACATTGCCCATCACTATATTTAAGCGTTGGGGCACCATTCACAATTAATGCAGTACACGCTTTGCAGCAATGCATAATAAAAAAGTGCATTTTGGGCACTAGTGTGATTTGCATTAAGGCAGCCTATTCATTTTAAATAGGGTACCAGCGCACCAAAGCGCAGAGAGAATCAGAAATTAACATTATTTCTTCAGCACACCACATCGTACAGATTGTTCCCATCGCTGAAACTGATATAAGGTGCGATGGCAAGGTGTGTTGGGATGAGTTTTCAAAATGAATAGCATTTCAATCCAGCACACTGCTGATCATGCGTTACAGCAATCTGTGAAGCCAGCCTCTAGGATTTTAGTGCAGGTCGATAATTTGCAGTTTTGCCAACCTTTCATTTTCGCCATTTGCCCAGATGGCACAATTAAAAAATGTTATTATTCATTTTTTTTTTTGGTGAGCTTTTTTGAAGCTACCTTTTTTTGGCTTCGGAAAAACCTTCTTTAGTTTCATCTTTTGCATATGTGGCTCACCATGCTACTAAGAACAGCATGGATATTTAACCACTTCAATGCCGGCACTTTTACCTCCTTCCTGCCCAGGTCGATTTTCAGCGCTGTCACACTTTGAATGACAATTGCGCAGTCATGCAACACTGTACTCATAAGAAATTTGTTTCATTTTTCATGCATATAGGTAAAAAACCTTCAGTATACAACTCCCCCCACCACCACAACCGCCCACCCACCACCAAAACGAACTTACTTGAGCCTGATTTTGACCCAGCGATGTGCACGTGAGCAGCTGATATCCCGGCTCTCTGCCTCCTCATTGGCTCAGAGATAGCATGGCTCCTGCTGCTGTGAATCACAGCCAGTAAGGAGGGAGAGGGGCGGGGCCGAGCCCCACTCTGTGTGTCTTATGGACACACAAAGCGGGGCTCAGAAGCGAACACACAAGTGCCCCCATAACAAGCGGATTGCTATGGATGCTCCGCGGAAGGAGGGAGGAGCCAGAAGCACCAGGGGGGGACTCAAGATGAGGAGGATTCGGGCTGCTCTGAGAAAAACCACTGCACAGAGCAGGTAAGTATGACATGTTAATTTTTCTTTTTTTTTTTTTTTAAATTGTGCCCTTAGTATCACTTAAAGTGACATTTTAAATTTAGTATTAAGCTAGGAGTTCTATCAACACGATAATATCAATTTTGTGCATTTTTATAGAAAATATTATTTTAATAAATATTTGCACATCTATCATGGGAAGTACAAAATCAACAGCACCATCTTTACATTTTACAGGCTCTTTGCTTTCATAAAATATATAGATTGGTGGGTCTTTTACAAACTTTCAAGGTTGCAGGTAAAAGAAAAAAAAAACTAAAAAAACTGTAAAAAATTGCAAAAATGGTCTGGCCCCCCCTGGGGGAAAAATGGGAGACAGGGCCTGGCAGCAAAAGGGTTAAAGAAGATTCTTAGAGAGTGTGGTCACATAAGACTATTGACGATCCACAAATTTTCCTCCCAAACATTCACAATCTCCGGCATGATAATAATGAAATCATCAAATTTTATATAACTGCACAAACCTTCCAGATGTGTTTTTCAGAATTGCCAGTGCATCTGGGTACCCGTCCATGTTATAATCTCCAATATGAAGGGTGATGGGAAATGACTGGGTAAGAGGAGCGGTTGGTGGTGCAAATGCCCAAATTGTGTTCCCATTGGTGAAGTTCTGCAACACTGGAACCCACTAAAAACAAAAGAAAGAATACAAGAGGATGTTATGTTGGAAAAACCATTAAAGCGTATCGACAGCCAAAACTTTTTTTAATTTTTAGGTGGAAGAAAACAAACACTCAAAAAACTGGACCATTAAGGTGCTAAAAAAAAATCCTTAATGCTACTGTCTAAGAAAATCCAACTTTTATAACCAAATATTAAAAAAAAACATACATAGAAAAACATTCATCATTACACAAGCAGAGTTTTACAAAGAACCCCTCCCTATAAGTCCATCCCCCTCTATGCCAGCCTTTCTCAACCCTTTCTTCACAGAGGAACCGCTGAAATAACTTTCCAATCTCAGGGAACTCCTATCTAAAAATGACTATATCTACAACTCATGATTCATTAGTGTGATGGTCGGTGGGAAGAACGTGTGGTCATTGGAAGAATTACCAACTTACAGAGAGCTAAAAAGCTCAATGGTGTCAGTGGGAACTTATCTGAGAGGAAGAAATTGCTCATTGATCAAGGAACCCCTACTAACCTCTGGAGGAACCCTACAGTTCCACGTAACCCTGGTTGAGAAACCCTGCTCTATGCCACTACTATATACTCACCAGCAACTTTATTAGATACACCTGTTCAATTGCTTGGTAACACAAATTGCTAATCAGCCAATCACATGGGAGCAACTCAATGCATTTAGGCATCCAGACGTGGTGAAGACAACTTGCTGAAGTTCAAACCGAGCATCAGAATGGGGAAGAAAGGGGATTTACGTGACTTTTAATGTGGCATGGTTGTTGGTGCCAGATGGGCTGGTCTGAGTATTTCTGGGATTTCCACACACAACTATCTCTCGGGTTTACAGAGAATGGTGGGAAAAAGAGAAAATATCCAGTGAGCAGCAGTTGTGTGGAGGAAAATGCCTTGCCGATGTCAGAGGTCAGAGGAAAATGGGCAGAATGGTTCGAGAAAGGCAACAGTAACTCAAGTAATCACTCGTTACAACAAAGGTATGCAGAATACCATCTCTGAACACACAATACATCAAACCTTGAAGCAGATGGGCTACAGTAGCAGAAGACCACACCGGGTGCCACTCCTGTCAGCTAAGAACAGGAAACTGAGGCCACAATTCGCACAGGATCAACAAAATTGGACAATAGAAGATTGGAAAAACGTTGCCTGGTCTGACAAGTCTCGATTTCAGCTGCAACATACAGATGGTAGGGTCAGAATTTGGCATAAACAACATGAAAGTATGGATTCATCCTGCCTTGTATCACCGGTTCAGGACAGTGGTGGTGTAATGGTGGGGGGGGGATATTTTCTTGGCTCACTTTGGGCCCCTTAGTACCAATTTAGCATCATTTAAATGCCACGTCCTACCTGAGTATTGTTGCTGACCATGTCCATCCCTTTATGACTACAGTGTCCCCATCTTCTGATGGCTCCTTCCAGCAGGATAATGCAGCAAGTAAAATAATCTCAAATTATCTCACCACTGGTTTCTTGAACATGACAATGAGGTCACTGTACCCCCATGGCCTCCACAGTCACCAGATCCCAATCCAATAGAGCACCTTTGGGATGTGGTGGAGTGTTCTTAGCAGAGACTACAAGGATCCATAAAAGCAAGGATATTCTATGCTGAAGAGAGAATCTTCTTACCAACGAGTTTCACAAATGGCTTCCTCATGAAATCCAAAGGTGGATTATCCTGTGGCAAGATCCATTAAATGTATGCGTATAACAAGCAAGGATGCACTCAGTTCTCAACACCTGAGATAAGAGAGCCACCAAGGTTATAGGAGCTGAAAATAATGTTGGCTTGTAATTGATCCCTCCTTGCTGTATGCGTGAATTTAAAGTATGTTGCTGCAATATGAATGCAAAACCTTGTGAGAACAACCCTGAAATGCACATATACAGCCAGCATTGTCTAGCTTACACATCCTTGATGGCTTTCTTGAATCAAGGGTTGAGTACTGAGTGCCTCCAACCTTGTTGAACGCATCAGTTTAAAGGGTGTTGCTGCAATATGAATCTCTTCTTGATCTTCTTGGGAAGCAATTTGAACAAATGCCCTCATACAGAAGGGATTCATTTTACAAGACAGAATTATCCGGCTTCTACATCCTTGGTGGCTTTCTTTTTTCATTTGTTGAGCACCTAGTGGATCCCACCTCATTGTATGCGTTTCATTTAAGGAGTGTTGTCGTACTATGAACACCCCTCCTGACCTTCTGAAGTACCAATTTGCAAAACACATTGGGATGTAGATTGTTCCCTCTTCATCACAGATTATCTTTGCTCATGGATCCTTCAAATCTCTGTTGAGAATATATAGTGGTCGCACAGAAGGACCAACTTTGGGGGAAAGTTCATCGTGAAATGCTCCTTGCATAATTTTTATTATTATACAGGATTTATATAGCGCCAACATTTTGCGCAGTGCTTAACAATAAAAAAAGGGAGACAGTACAGTAACAATACAATAAAATACAAGAGGGTTAAGAAGGTCCTGCCTCATAAGAGCTTACAATCTAATAGGGTGGGACAAGTGGTACAAAAGGTTATAACTGGGGAGGGGGGGTGAGCTGATGGAAGTGGTAAAAGTTCAGTTAGTTGGAGGCGTGATAGGCTTCCCTGAAGAGAGGAGTTTTCAGGGATCACCTAAAACCAGCTAGAGTGGGAGGTAGCCGGACAGATTGAGGTAGAGAGTTCCAGAGGATAGGAGAGGCTCTGGAGAAGTCCGAAAGATGAGCATGGGAGGATGGGACAAGGGGGCTTGAAAGCAGGAGAAGAGAGGATGGTTTGGGTGATGGGATAATGAGGAATGTTTTATATGAATGTTTTATGCTTATTTAATATTCAATAATAAAGTTGGATTTCAATAGATAGTTGGTTTAAGGATTTTTTTAGCACCTTAAAAGTCCCGTTTTGTATTGTGTTGTTGCGTTTGCTGTTGAAGATTGAGACACAGTGCTGTAACTCGTCAGTCCAGACATAAAATATGAACAAAGCATATCCCTCTATAGTGTGTACTTGTTTCAATCGAGAGCACTAAGTGTAATTTCTCTCTGCTGCTTCCTTCCTCTACTATCAGCATTAGTCACTTCTGACAAGTTTTCCTAACACAAGAGGAAAAAAAAGGTAACAGGGGAAGGGAGCTCCAGCACACACGCGCCATACATGGTGGATCGTTCTTAAAAGGGCGTTTCACAGGCGGGCAAGGAGGGGTCATGTTGCCTCCTCATTGCCTATATTAACTCTCAAATCCTGTATCAATGTGCCAAAACTCTGTGCATTTCACGTGGGTTACTGCATTGCCCCATTCACTTGAATGGGTTGTGTCCAGTGGTCAATACTGCCCACCAAATGCAAAGGGAGTTTAATTTTTGCTATTTATTGTGAAGCTAAGCATCATAGCCGGGGCATGTGTACACCCCTGGCTGCTTCATTTGCAGCTTAGGGGGGTATGGTTGAGAGTGGCAAAAAGGCGGCTCAAGCTGCTTAAATGGGCCCCAAAAGGGAATTTCCTCCCACTTTGGAGAGATTTCTCTCACTTCCTGCTGTGCCCTCAGGAAGGTAGCTGGACAGCCGACAAACTGCCAGTGATTTTGCTTTTCCTAGAAGGAGTTAAAGCTCCAGTCATTTTTTCATCTTTACATCTATTAAATCTTCTGTCCTTTGTTGTTGTTTTAACTTTGGATAGTAAAACATTTTTTTTTCTGCCAGTAAATCCCTTATACAGCCCACTTCCTGTTTCTTGTCTGGTCATTAGCCTAGGCTTATGACATCATGCACAGCTCTCACTCTCACTCTTAGGAGAGTTTGCCAGGAAGGGAGGGGGGGGATGAGTCATAAGAGGGCCAATGAGAGCTGCAGAGCTGGAGGTGTGCCTCTGTGTAAATCCAGGAATTGAACAGGCAGCTGCTTCAGCTACCCACAGTTAAAATGGCTGCAGCCAGACCTAGTGGAGGGAGAGTTCTGCAGCATATTTGGCAAGTACAGAATCCCAGTATATGTAAAATAATGTGCAAAGTGGTTGGAGGGAAGCTTCAGAATGGCAAAGATGTATCTATTACAAATTATGTGAGCAGACTGCAGTTCCTCTTTAAAGATTTACATAAAGCCTTGGGCATATCCTGTTATTCTGTACTGCTGTTGAATAAGAACATTCCTGTTCCAGGCATTCAAAAAGTGATCTATAAATATTCTGGATGTCACACACATTCCCTTACAGCTACATCTTAGCCTAAAAATCCGTCACATAATCATAATCAAGGGATAATCAGAGTGGATGCTCAAGGTTAGCAGGTGATTATTCGACTAGTGAATGTGGACAGGAAGAAACAAAATAAAATAACGATTTTAGGGGGCTGGTGCTCCCAGGATCCTCATGGTTGGCCTGATGCAGAAATGGCTTCCTACCCCTTTAACGCTAAATTCCAGGAATGTAGCTTCTATGAAAAAGTAAAGACATTTTATGAGTTCAGTCCAAAGTGGTGCATGACATCTCCTGGGCTTATCTCTAGTACAGTATTTACATAAGACAGTTTTATTGCACTCCCAGAGGACGGCTATCACTGTATTTCCAGTATGCCAATGCTGGTCTAAGCATATTCAACATTAGAATTGGTGCAGCTGCTATGCCTGCCCCTTCCCTCCTCCTGTCTAATCACAGAAGCCTTTGTATTTTGTGAACTCAATCATAAAATACAAAGGCTTCTCTGAATGGGCAGCAGAGGAGAGGGGTGGGTATAGCTGCTCTGTGTGCTTTTCTCTCCGCTCCTTTTCAGCTCCTTTTGTTGTTCTCATCCATATCTTATAAGCATGATTGGAGCCATGGTTATTGGCAGTGATGGGAGTAAGTCACACATGTGCAAGTCACAAGCAAGTCTCAAGTCTTAACCTTCAAGTCATAAGCAAGTCCCAAGTTACTGTGGCGAAAAGCAAGCAAGTCAAGTCGAGTCCTTGCTAGAAGTCAAGCAAGTCAAGTCAAGTCATTTATTTTGGTCAAGTCACAAATTAAGTCAAAATACTGATCTACCCCGAAGCCGGGACTCGGGGGAAGCTTTCTTTTGTGGGGGGGGGGGGGGGGGCGGCTTTTGCCTAGGCCAAGACACAGAACTGGTGGTGCCAAGTCATTGCAAGTCAAATAGCCCAAGTCAAAGTCAAGTCGAGTCATTTATTTAATTTTGTCAAGCAAGTCGCAAGTCCTCAAACAGGTGACTCGAGTCCCCCACCTCTGGTTATTGGCTTGTTTTAAAGTGTAAAAAAAAAAAACCACATCCTCTCTGGGTAATCAATGTACATTGCAGGGATTTTTAACAAACCCTTTTTCTGTCCTGAAGTGATAGCGGTTTGTTTTACCATGTCCTTTGCTGACAGGTTCTGAATGGGAGGGTCTGGTTCATTACTGTACAATCACCTGATGTACTCTCAGTGTTCTGATTAAAAAAGCTGTAGGGTCTGCATCCCTCTAGAAGTACTTAACCCATAGGGGGGGTATTTCACCAAAACTGAAATTCCTATTGCAGGTGGTGCCAAAAATCTGACTTGTATTTTCATGCAGACTTCGGGGGAAATTAGCCAATCACACAAACAAGAAATTGACATTACTGGTGGGTGTTCTGTATGCCAACAATATACAAAATGGCCCCAGACTGCCATATTGCTTTGAATTTCACAGGAAATTACAGCGGCTCCAGATTGAAAAGGAAAGGTACATGTTTAATAACATTAAAGTGGTTGAAAACCTCAGACATGAAATATGAACAAAGCACATCCCTCTATAGTGTGTACTTGTCCCACTCCCCAAGTGTAATTTTTGTCTGCTGCATCTTTCCTCTGCTATCAGCATGAATCACTTCTGACACCAAGAGAAAAATGGTGACAGGGGAGGGACCTCCAGCAGATTTAAGGTCTCATCTCTGTTCCTGTGTTCAGGGGGCGTCACTTCCCTCCAATCAGCTCTCAGAGCTCTATTCTAGTGAGTACTCAGAGCTCTACTGCGCTCTGCAGAGTGTAATTTCACCTCTCCGCCCTCTTTTTTTCTAGATTCTCAGACAAGCTTTAAAATTCAGCACTTTGAACTGATGTAGAGAAGAGAAGGCTGCAGATAAACAGGTACAACTTATATAGGAACATTTGTTTCATCTCTGTGTATCACCTGAGGCCACTTCACTGGGTATATGTAAGGGTTTACCACCACTTTAAAGAAGAATTTCCGGAATGTATGCACTTTTATAAACTGTCTGGCTTATTAGGTGTTAAAGAGGGAACTGCAGTCTGCTCACATCATTTGTAATAAAAACATCTTTGCCATTCTGAAGCTTCCCTCCAACCACTTTGCATATTATTTTATATATACTGTGATTCTGAACTTGCCAAATATGCTGCAGAAATCTCCCTCCACTGAATCTGGCTGCAGCCATTTTAACTGTGGGCAGCTGAAGCTGCTGCCTGTTCACTTCCTGGATTTATACAGACACACACAGAGGCACACCTCCAGCTCTGCAGTTCTCATTGGCCCTATTATGACTTATCTCCACTTCCTTCCTGGCAAACTCTAACAAGAGTGAGAGAGAGAGCTGTGCATGATGTCATAAGCCTAGGCCTTTTTACCAGACAAGAAACAGGAAGTGGGCTGTATAAGGTATTTACTGGCAGAAAAAAAAATGTTTTATTATCCAAAGTTAAAACAACAACAAAGGGCAGAGGATTTAATAGATGGAAAGATGGAAAAATGACTAAAGTTCCGCTTTAAGTCTAAAGAGGTCTAACCCACCTCATGGATTTTCAATTGACACTTTTACAGTGTGTGGGAAGTATAGCTATCGCTATACTTCCGGAATTCCAACACTGGACCTTCAGGTCTCTTCCAGAGAAACTGTGGAGTTGTTTGCAGCTGATCTGTCCTGAATGGGTCTAAATGGACAGCAGGCAGAGCAGCTGCTGGGTAGCAAACGAGTGTAGCCATAGCTACAGTTAAAGGGACACTGTCAGCTGCCTCTCTGACACTCAGGCAAAGAGGCAATGCCCCTCCCCCCCCCATTAGCCCCCCAGCAAGGTATACTAGGAGATCTATGCTTCTTCACTGCTTCTCCTTCTCTGGCTACGTCATACTCAACTGTATGATAAAAGTACATCATTGGCGAAAGGAAGAGTGTTCTTTTTAAAGTCAGGACAACCGGTGGGTAAGAGTTTACCTTGAAATGCGGGAAGCTGAACCCTCAAGTCATTGGTCTCCAAACTGAGGCCCTTTGCTTGACTTTATCCAGCCTGTGTGGCACTATTCCTCCCACTGATATTAACAATGGGGCCGCTGACACTAACAATGGATCATAATTCCTGCCAGTGACACCAACAATGGGGCTGTCAGAGCAGGGCTCCTGCTATTTACTAGCAGCTCTTTCTTCAGTGCACAGAGGCTGCTCAGCTGTCAGTGAATTGCCAGCCACTCATTGTTTCCACAGTGACTCACCTGGTTACTATTACCTGCCTCATTAGTCCAGCCTACAGCCAGCCCCTTTTGGCTATTTAAAACAGCTTTGCCCATTCCCTCCGTGCAACGTCTCCAGTGTTCCTTCTCTTGTGATTCCTACTCCTGACTTTTGGCTCCTGACAAGGCTGACTTCTGGTTCCCCGATCCCGGCTCGTCTGATTACCCTCTCTGGCTTCCAAACCCTGGCTTCTGTTTTTGACTACGTTCCTGAACTGCTGTTTTTTTTTTGCTATTACAGTAAAAGGTGTGATTTTGACTGCATGTCTGTGCCTGGTCTATGGTTACTGACAGGAGCATAATTCCTACCAGTGACACCAACAATGGGGCAAAATTCCTACCACTGACACCAATGCTGGGGCATCGTTAGCAACACCAGGACATTTTCTACTCCCACTGGCCACAGTCTGGCTCCTCTACTAAAGTCTGAAGGATAGTAAACTGGCCCTTTGTTTAGAAAGTTTGGAGGCCCCTGCCTTAAAGCAGAGTTCCACACAAAAATGGAACTTCCGCTTTTCGGAACCCTCCCCCCCTCCGGTGTCACATTTGGCACCTTTCAGGGGGGAGGGGGTGCAGATACCTGTCTAAGACAGGTATTTGCACCCACTTCCGGCATAGACTCCCATGGGAGTCTATGCCTCTTCCTGTCCCTCCGCGCTGTCTCCTGGGAAACACACAGGTCCCAGGAGATAGCAGGGACCAGTTACGATGCGCAGCGCGACTCGCGCATGCGCAGTAGGGAACCGGGAAGTGAAGCCGCAACGCTTCACTTCCTGATTCCCTCACCTAGGATGGTGGCGGCAGCTGCCGAGAACCGAGCGGGTACTCGGCGTCCCCTGCCGACATCGCTGGACCCTGGGACAGGTAAGTGGCCATTTATTAAAAGTCAGCAGCTGCAGTATTTGTAGCTGCTGGCTTTTAATATTTTTTTCTTTAGGCAGTTTAGGTGGACTCCCTCTTTAAGCAATACAATCAAAGCTATTTCAGAGGGGTGCACAGAGAAAGGTGCTCTGGATGATAAGGGTGTCTATTTTTTAAAGCTCGACTTTACCTGTCCTTTCTCCGCTGTAATATCAGTTTTTTTTTTTCAGTGTTATTTTAAGATAAAAATGTTAATATGTACAAGACGCACTGGCAGAACTTTAAAGGCTTACATAGCAGATATGTCTGAAAAAAACTTAATGAGATTGGGGTAAGGAAAGCTAAATTTATACAGAGCCGAAATCTAAATTTATACAGCTGAAGATTCCTGTTTGACCTATATTATCATATCTGATTCTATTGTCAATACAGCTAATACAGGGATTGGGGACAGCTTTTGGGCCAGATGATGAAACACTCTTATTTGTCATGTTAGCTGGATGAGAAGATGGAGCGGAACAAAAATAATAACCCCCGCTGTTGCAGAAGGAGCTGGAAAACTTAATTGGTGGAAAATGTAAATGTTCGGTTGGCTGCTCCATGGCCAAAAAAGAAGTAAATCATTTTTTTTTCTAACTCCATATATAAAAATAAACGTTCATGACAAATTTGGGAGCCATCATTGCTGACTTGACACCTGGATCTTGACGTGACCATCGATTAAAATAAGTTTTTGAGTGTTCATTCTCCTGCAATGTCATTCATGTCATTATTAGATGGACCACTGACCTAGAATAATTATTTGCACATCAGGTGTTGGGATATTTGTTACGTATGTGCCTCCATCAATTTACTGACTTAGCAAGCAGCGAAGGTAAGTGATATAAGTTTTGGATGATGCACCTCAAAGAACAAGTCAACAATAGCATTTTCGATGTTTCTATCCATGAGGTATAAAATAAAAGGAGCACCAAAAAAGGACTAAAGCTGGGTACACACAGATCAAATTTCATCTGGTTGAACAGGAACTGGCCAAGTTGGTGTCTGCCCCTCCCTGTCCAACAGTGGATCTTTTCTCAAACATGGGAAACGTTCATTCGATCAGCCGCTGCAGTGCTGATCAAGGTATTCTGACAATAGAGGAGTCCCCACTGTCAGAATACAATAGCACACAACCTTTTGCCTTCAAAACAGGCATCAATTCTTCAGTTCTTCTAGGTAGACTTGCACACAGCTTTTGAAGGAACTCGGCAGGTAGGTTGATCTAAACATCTTGGAGAACTAAGCTTATCTCAAATCCCTTCGTCCCTTCATGTAATCCCAGACAGACTCCATGATGTTGAAATCAGGGCTCTGTGGGGTTCAAACCATCACTTCCAGGACTCCTTGTTCTTCTTTACAGTAAAGATAGTTCTTAAAGCGGGGTTCCACCCAAATTTTGAACAATATCTGTATGTATTCTCTTCCTTGCCTAGATGCTGACATGCCGTTTAAAAAAATATAAATCGCAGTAATTACCTTTTATTTTCTATTCTTCTTTGCACTTCCTGGTTCTCCTCCAATGGGAGTAGGCGTGTTTCTAGCCTCTCCCAGACTCCGCACAGTCTCCTGGGAGCTAGTCTCAGGCTTCCCAGGATGCCACTGAGCATGTGCGGGAACGAGCGGTGAATGCTGGGAGCACAGCATTCACCGCATCCAGGAAATAAATGCTTGTGGGCTTCAAATGCCCACAATGAAGATGGAAACCGCCTGCAGTGAATAATATGTTATTCTTTCTGACGAAATCTGACACAGGCAGACATGTTACACACAATATGTGAGTATGTAATGCTGAGAAGAAAAGTTTGTGAATGAACTAAAAAAAAAATAAAAAATGATAGATAGGTGGACCCCCGCTTTAATGACATTGGCTGAATGTTTGGGGTCATTGTCCTGCTGCAGAATAAATTTGGGTCCAATCACACGCCTCCCTGATGGTATGGCATGATGGATACGTATCTGCCTGTATTTCTCAGCATTGAGGACACCATTAATCCTGACCAAGTCTCCAACTCCTTTTGCATAAATGCAGCCCTAAATTGCCAATGAACCTCCACAATGCTTCACAATTATCTGCAGACACTAATTATTGTACGGCTCTCCAGCCCTTCGCCAACAAACTGCCTCCTGCTACAGCCAAATATTTCAAATTTTGACTCATCAGTCCAGAGCACCTGCTGCCATTTTTCTACACCCCAGTTCCTATGTTTTCATGCATAGTTGAGTCGCTTAGCCTTGTTTCCACATCAGAGGTATGGCTATATGGCCACAATTCTTCCATGAAGACCACTTTAGGCCAGACTTCTCCAGACAGTAGATGGGTGTACCTGGGTCCCACCAGTTCTGTGCTGATGGCACTGCTGGAGATCTTCCGATGTCAAAAAGGAAATAAGAATGATGGATCTTTCATTAACTGCATAAAGTTTCCTTGGCTGACCACTGCATCTACAGTCCTCAAAGTTGCCCATTTCTTTGTGTTTCTTCAAAAGAGCATGAACAGCACATCTTGAAATGCCAGTCTGATATAAAACCGTTGCCTGTGAGAGACCTTGCTGATGCAGTATAACAACTACCTTGTGTCTTGTTGCTGTGGTCAGTTTTGCCATGGTGTATGACCTGTGACATGAAATGGTCTTCCAAAACCTCACCTTAGTAGCAGAGTTTGGCTGTTCCTCACCCAGTTTTTAGCCTCCCACACAGCTGTTTCTGTTAATGACTGTGTTTAAACCTACACATGAAATTGATGATTGTTATCATCTGCTTTATATAGTTGGTTAATCATATACCCGACTCTAATCCTACAAAATCACTGACTTTGTGCAAGTGGAAAAATTGCTGCTGGTTTGAAGCCAAAGGGTAGAGACACCAAATACTGATTGGATTTAGATTTTTCTTCTGGTCGCTTGCTGCATTTTCTAAATTGATAAAAATAAACAACTAAAATAATATGTAATTTTAGAATGGTTTCAAATATATACCGGTCTAAAACTTTTGCACAATGCCGTATATATATATATATATATATATATATATATATATATATATATATATATATATATATATATATATATTGTTTACCGCAATAATATATATTATGTTACTATTCTTTTACACTTCAGCCCTAAAGAAGGTAGATTCTGATAACCCTGAAATGCATGCGCTATCAGACTGTGATAAAGACAACCATTTGCACCAAACCGCCTGAATGGATTATCCTTTCTGGTGGTCCTATTTCTTTACCCAAGGCCCCTCAATGGGTAAGGGTCTAGGAGCAGCCTAACTGCTATACCGACACCATTGAATCTGCAGTTCTCCACATCAACAGGACCTAAGATGATCCTCTTCCACTAAACTCTTCTGTGCTTCTACCCCAGCAGGGCCCTTTTAAGTAAAAGAACAAGAAATTCAGAAGGCAGTCCTGTCGATTTAGTTTAAGTAAAAAGCCTCTGGAATTAGTGTGTCAATCTTCCACTCCATTGCCAGTACATGACAGCTAATAGCAAATGATTAAACATTCACACTAATACAGTCCATATTAATAACCTCATCATTAAAGGATATGTGGACTCTGATTCTAAGGTAGGAATTAAAGACAGCTACTGGCTGATAATGTTCCATTTAAAATTGCAAAGTATTAGATAACTAAATTTAGGCTACATAGATTACAGTGGCGAAAAGAATGATTTGATCCCCTGCAGATTTTGTAAGTTTGCTCACTTACAAAGAAATGAAGGGTCTATAATTTTTATCATAGGCGTATTTTAAATGATAGAGACAGAATATGAACCAAAAATCCTGAAAAAAACACACAATACAAATGTTATTAATTAAGTTGCGGTTCAGTGAGTAAAATAAGTATTTGATCCCGTACCAACCAACAATAATTCTGGCTCCCACAGACTGGCTACAGTAGGTGGTCATGTGGTACACAGATTAGTCCTGTTAATGTAAGAAGGTCCTCCTAAACACAACTCGTTATGTGTATAAAAGACACCTGTCCACAGAATCTCTTTCTTTTTTTAAACATTCAAAGTTTATTAAATTTCCACAACAGTATAGAAAAGTATACAAACTTAGAATCTCTTTCTTCCATTCAAACCTCACCATCATGGGCAAGACCAAAGAGCTGTCAAAGGACGTCACAGACAAGACTGCAGACCTGCACAAGGCTGGAATAGGCTGCATCATTGGAGGAGGTCACATACTCGTCCATACTCAAAGGCATTTTGTGCCGGGTGGGACAGAGAAAGGTAAGGTGGGCAACTGCTGTAGAGGTGAATATCATTAGGTTAGGGAAGGCATATTTAAACCTTAATAGGGCAGCCATTCTCAACCAGGATTCCATGGAACCCTAGGGCTCTGCCAAAGGTTGCTAGGGGTTCTTTGAGCAGTGGCAGATTCGCCTTCAACCTGATGGTCAATGCAAGGTTCCAGGGCCAGCGGCTTGCCACCATCGAGCTTTTAGCTGTCTGTAAAGATGGCATTCTTGCCCCTGAACTCCAATATTGAGGTGGGCATGCTTTCCAATGACAACCAATATAAGGGACATTTTCATCTCACTGAACATAGACATAAAAGGGGGACCTCTGACACTGACAACCAATGTAATGGATTATTCTGAGCTAGAGACCACGAAGGACTAGTAGAATGGTTCTTGATAGATATTAGGTATTTCCGTGGGTGAATGATGGTGTTAATCTCTCTTTAGAGATATGGGCTGCGACCTTACTGGTACGACAGAGTGTCGCTTCAGCTGAGAAGATACTTGAGTAGGGAGAGAAGAGCGTTTGATGTCCAGAATAAAGAAACTCTTGATGAAGAATATACAGTAATTGTTTACTGGAGGTAAAGCATGTACAGATAGAGCCAACGCATTTTGGGGGAACTGCCTCTCCGTTCTTCAAGGCTGTTGGTACGTTCTAGTGGAGATGGGTAGGCTCCTCAGTTGTACCTAAGTTTCTTATGAAAGCTGATGACTGCTTGTGAGATGCAGAGGCAACAAATGTCACAACCACAGAGCCTACTCATCTCCATTAGAACGTACCAACAGCTCTGAAGAAGGGGAGGCAATTCTCCAGAAACGTGTTGGCCCTATCTGTACATGTTTTACCTCAAATAAACAACTATATTTTTCATCAGAAGTTTCCTTATTTTAGACACTGGGCGCTCCTCTCTTCCTACTCAAGTAACCAATGAAAGGTGAGAGTTACTCAACACTAATGCAAGGAAACATTTCAGTTCTAGGGAGAACTAGAGAAAGCCCAGAGAAGAACAACAAACCTAATCAAGGGACTAAAGGACCTCAGCTATGAGGATTGACTACAAGCATTAAATGTATTCTCTCTGGTGAAGAGACACTTGAGAGGAGATATGATGTACCTTACTGGTGACGTTAGAATAGGAAAACACTTTTCAGTGGGAGGGGGTTTAAAAAGACACACGGCCATTCATTGAAACTGGAAGAGAAGCGGTTTAACCTTAAACTCCATAGAGGGTTCTTTACTGTCAGAGCAGTAAGGATGTGGAATTCCCTTCCACAAGCAGTGGTAGCAGCAGGGAGTGTTAATAGTTAAAAAAAAACGATTAGATGTGCATCTTAATGATCGCAACATACAGGGATATGGGAATTACTATTGACATAAACTCACACACACCACAGGTTGAACTGGATGGACTGGTGTCTTTATTCAACCTTACCAATATGTAACTATGTCTTTCTTTTGAATGTAATTATGTTTTTTTTTTCAAATAACAATTTTTATTAGTCACAGATGTATAAAGATACAAAAAAATTGTAGTTTGCTCAATACAAAATACATTTGGCAGACATTCAAACTGATATTCAATAAACAGTAGGATATATTCGTCTATATAACGTAGAGGTGTAATATATTCTTCATCCGCAAAGTTCGTCGACCACCAAGTATCTATTTTGTTCTGGACATAGTCCAACATTAAGGAAAGGGATAGTATAAAGAGAGAGAGAGAGAAAAGGAAGTATAGGAAGGAGGGGGGGAGGCTCTGCCGCCAGCCTAGGGTGGGTGCTCCCGCCTGTGCCAATCATCCCAGACTTTGTCATGTGTTTCCAGTCTATCCCGTAGACGGGCTGTCATTTTTTCCATAAGTTCTATATCCTTTATTCTGGTGTAGAGATCTGTTTGAGTGGGAGGGGTCTGTTTTTTCCAGTGCAGGGCGACCAGGCACCTCGCCGCCGTGATTACATGGCCTAGTAGTTTCCTGGAATGTCGGGGTATATTCAGCCCAGACACCCCAAGGAGAAATAATTTCGGAGTCCAGGGCACCCCCACCCCCAGCAAGCGAGTCAGTAGAAGATGGACTTCCGTCCAGAACGGGGCTATTTTAGGGCATGACCAATAGATATGGTATAGAGTCCCTCTATCCTTGTGGCAACGCCAACATCTGTCCGAACTGGAAGGGTAGATGGCTCGGAGTACATCAGGCGTCATATACCAGAAAAAAAGAATTTGTATGCGTTCTCCTTATACAAAGTACAAAGTGAACTCTTGGCTGCCTGGGACCAGATCGCCTGCCATGTGTTTTCCGGTATCTTCTCGCCTAGATACTTCTCCCAGCGGAGCATGTATGTGTGCTTGCCCTGGTCTAGGAAGTTGTAGGAAAATCAATATTTGGTATATGTCAGAGATCAGCACTCGTCTAGCTGAGCCTTCCAACATCAGGCTCTCAAACATAGTTGGAGTTGAGAATTGTAGGTCTGGAGCTATAGATTGGGCATAGTGTCTTATTTGCAGGTATCCATAGAATGCCTGCCTTGGGATGCCAAATTTTTTTGAAGCTCCTCAAAGGAGAGTAGCCTGCGAGTGCATGGGTGGACTAGGTGGCCAAAATGGAACAGGTCTCTGGTCGCCCACGGGGAGGACATCTGATGAGTGAGACCTGCGGGCAATTTGGGGCTATGTAGAAAAGACGTGAGGGCTGATCTCTCGGAGCATAGTTTGTGGGCTCGTGACAATCTACGCCAGAGCGTGTTGAGGTGAAGCATGGGGCTCAGGAGCTGGGAGGGGTCTACCTTCGCCATCGCATTCCATAACATACTGTTCGGGTGGACCGGTGCCATCCATAATTTTTCAATTTCTGTCCACTTGTTATAGGAGCGTTGGGTAAACCAGGAAGCCAGGGCTCGTAGTTGGGCTGCTTGGTAATATTTGGTTATGTCAGGGAAGGACAACCCGCCGTCTGTTCGTGATGCCAGCATGACCGAACGTGGTATTCTATGTCTCCTATGATTCCAAACGTGGCAGATCAAATCCGCCTGTAGTTTCCGCAGCTCCGCTGTTGGGACTGGAATGGGAAGCGTTTGGAATAGGTAGAGCAGTTTTGGTAGGATAACCATTTTAACTGAGGCTATCCTCCCTAAGAGGGAGATATGATGAGCCTTCCACTTTCTCAGGAGATCTCTTATGTTTTTTAGAAGAGGGGGATAGTTGGCTCTGTAAAGGGTTGAGTAGGAAGGAGTGATCCGGACTCCCACATATTTTAGGGATAGCTCATTCCAGTGATAAGGGAAGCATTGTCGTAGATGTTGGATCTCCTGTGCCGTTAGGTTAATGGGTAGAGCTTCAGATTTAGCTGCGTTTATTTTATAGCCCGATAGGGATCTGTACAGGTCAAGCTCAGCGTGTAGGTTGGGGAGTGAAATCCTAGGTTGGGTCAGGGTAAGTATGATATCGTCAGCGAACAATGCCAGCTTGAATTCCCTGCCTCTCACCGAGATCCCATGTATGCTCGTGTTTTTCCGGATGGTCGCCGCCAGGGGTTTAACACATAGCGCAAATAATAGCGGTGATAGCGGACACCCCTGGCGAGTTCCATTAGCAATCGGAAAGGCCAACGATAACGCGAAGGGGGTCTTAACTTGGGATGAAGGGTTAGTGTATAAGTGTCTAATAGCCTGCAGAAAAGGGCCTCGGAATCCCATGCAGCGCAACGTGGTGAACAGGAAAGGCCAGCCAAGGCGGTCAAAAGCCTTTTCTGCGTCCAGACCAAGAACCAGCGCATCAAGTCCCTCCCTGTTCGCCACGTCTATAAGGTCGATAATTCGTCTCGTGTTATCCCCCGCCTGACGCAGGGGGACAAAGCCCACTTGGTCCTTATGTATCAAGGAAGGAAGTATCAGATTCAATCGCATTGAGAGAAGCTTAGTAAAGATTTTTAAATCGGCGTTAAGAAGTGCGATTGGTCTGTAGCTAGCACACACTGAGGGGTCCTCGTCAGGCTTGGAGATTAGCGTGAGAAATGATCTCTGCATGTCCGCGGGGATGGTGGTGTTCTGAAAGAAGGCGTTAAACATCCTACACATGTAGGGTAGAAGAATCGGGAGGAATGTCTTGTAGTACTCGTAGGGAAGCCCGTCTGGTCCAGGGGATTTGTGTGTGGGCAGGGTTTTTATGGTGGCTGTTATTTCTTCCTCTGTGATTGGGGCATTAAGTGACGCAAGGTCCGCACCCTGGAGCCTGGGAAGGCCGCTGTCTTCTAAATAGTGTCGCATTCGGTCATTGTAATTATGTTTTATTTCAACACTGTTATTATTAATAAAAAATATTTTATCACGTGGGACGCGCAGTGGCTAAGTGGTTAGCACTTCTGCCTAGAAGCACTAGGGTTGTCGATTCGAATCCCAACCATGGCACCACCTGCATGGAGTTTGCATGTTCTCCATGTATCTGCCTGGGCTTCCTCCAGGTATTCCAGTTTCCTCACACACTCCACAGACATGCTGGTAGGTTAGTTTGCTCCTGTCTTAAATTGGCCCTAATATGTGTATGTATGAATGTGAGTTTGAGACCTTAGATTGTAAGCTCCTGGAGGGCAGGGACTGACGTGAATGTATAATGCGCTGTGTATGTTAAAGTGGAGTTCCGGCGAAAAATGTATTTTTAATTTTTTTTTTTTTGCATCCTAGCATTATTGCTAATGAAATTTGAAAAAAGACTATACAATGATCAAGATTGTTTGTTAAAAAATATAAATATCTTACTGTTCTCTTTTATGCCTGTTTCCATCCTTAATGTGGGCATGTGAAGCCCAATGGAGATCGCTTCCTGGAATACCTTGGGAGAGGCGCATGCGCGATTCAGCGGCAGCCGTAGCGCCGAGCACAGTACTGCCCACAAGCTCCTGGGAAATGATGTGTCATCATTTCCCAGGAGCATAGGCGAGGGAGGAAGTCTCAAGGACCAGGAAGTGGCAGATTACGAGGACTACATAGCAACAGGCCCTTTCTGGTAAGTATAAAAAAAAAATTTCCTCCAAATGATTTTTTCTGGGTTAAAAGGAGTCTTTTAATGTAAAATATTTTTTTAGGGTGGAATTCCTCTTTAATATCGCTATATAAGTACCTGTAATAATAATAAATAGAGCTGAAGGTGTTAAAAATGGTTTACCTTGGGTGTCATGTATTCTATGTACACCTCATTCTTTATTATTATATATTATATCTTTAACTTACTGATCCTAATTTACAGTGAGCTGTAGATAATACATTTTAGTGGAGGTTCCGCGAGACCTGAGAATTATTTCAGGCGTTCTTCTAGGGTAAAAGGGTGAAGAAAGGCTGAAGCAGGCCAATCGGTAGTGTCTCTTTAAAGCACAGCAAGGCACAGACAAGTTATTCCGGCGTTCAGCCCTCGCAGCTTCAGAAATGGATAGGTTATATTTAGAGATCTAAACAGCTCCGTCATTAGGGACTAAAAAAGATTTTTTTTTTTTTGTTCAGACTGGAGTTCTTAAAAGCAAATGGGAGTAAAAAATAGTTTATCCTTGGATCAGAAGAGGGCAGGGTTTAATCTAACAGCCAATGAGATATTCCCTTGGAAAATTAGACCTTGAAACAAATTTTACTGGTTGCCATGGGGAAGCGGACTGTCTGAGACTATTCGGCCCTCTGGCACTTGATAAATGAGGTTGGATTTGAAAAGTAAAATATGAAAGGCATGTTCAAAGAGACACTGTCGCTATGCCATTCGGGAGGAAAAGTGCCACCGCCTCCTGAAGGTATACTCACCCATCTACGTTCCCCATCGGATGTAACAGTGTTCAGGCACAGGAACTGTCAACATGGGTGACATGTTCCTGTGTCTATACCCAGAAGCCTCAATCTGTTAGAGGAGCGGTCTCCAAATTTTCCAAAGGGCCAGTTTATGGTCCTTCGGACTTTGGGGGGCCGGACTGTGGCCAGTGGGAATAAAAAACGTCCTGACGTCCAGTGGGACTAAACAATGCCCTATCTTTTGTGTCCATGGGAAGAATAGTGCCCAATCATTGGTGTCAGTGGGAGGAATTGTGCCCAATTGTTTGTGTCAGAGGGAGGAATTGTGCCCAATTGTTGGTGTCAGAGGGAGGAATAGTTCCCCATTGTTGGTGTCAGTGGGAGGAATAGTTCCCCATTGTTGGTGTCAGTGGGAGAAATAGTGCCCTATCGTTGCTGACAATTAAAAGAATTTTGCCCCATCGTTGGCGTCAGTGGGAGGAATAGTGCCTCATTGTTGGTGTCAGTGGGAGGAATAGTGGCCCATCATTATTGTCAAGGGAAGGAATTGTGCCCCATTGATGGTATCAGTGGAAGGAATTGTGCCCCATTGATGGTGTCAGTGGGAGGAATAGTGCCCCATTGTTGGTGTCAGCAACAGTGTCCCAAGGTGTGGACGAAAGCCAGAAAAGGGCTGCATCGGCCACCGGACCACCTCTGTGTTAGAGAAACTGTCTGAGACTATTCGGTCCTCAGGCACTTGATAAATGAAATTGGACTTGTCAACTAAAAGATGAAAGGTCTGTTTGTCAGGGCTGGGCTCAGCCCTTCCTTCTCTGAGCTGGCCGCTCAGCTGTGGGCTAATTGCCAGCTCCCATCTCTCTCCACAGTTACTCAGCTGTTGATGATATCCTGCTCGTCAGTCCTGCCTACTTAAGCCGTCCAGCCCAGAGGATCTCTGCCTTCGCCTTGGTCAACATCACAGACTATCTCCTGTGTTCCTGTTTAAAGACTTGCTTGGCTGACATCCCCTCTGGCTTCAGATCCTGCTTGCTGTTTCACTACACTGATTCCTGACCTTCTGGCTTGGCTGACTATCCGTTCAGGTTACCAAACTATTGGCTATGTTTTGACTAAGTTTGTTCTATTTATTTTTATTATTAAACAAGTGTAATTTAACTGTACTTCTGTCTCGGTCTGATTTCATGGTTTCTGACACTGTTTAAAGAGACACTGTTGCTATGCCATTCGGGAAAAAGTGACACCGCCTCTTGGCAGAAGGTATACTCACACATCTATATTACCCCTCGCCATGTCTACATTCTCCATTGAATGTAACAGTCTTCAGGCACAGAGACTGAGTGCCCAGGCCCAGGAACTGTCACATGGGTCAAATGTTCCTATAGCAATACCCACAAGCCTCAATCTGTTAGAGCAGTGGTCTCAAAATTCTCCAAACAAAGGGCCAGTTTACTGTCCTTTAGACTTTAGGGGGACCAGACTGTGGTGAGTGGGAGTACAAAAAGGCCTGGCGTCCAGTGGGAGTAAACAATGCTCTGTCCTGGCATCCAGTGGGAGGAACAGTTCCTCATTGTTGGTGTCAATTGAAGGAATAATGGCCCATCACTGGTGCCAAGGGAAGAAAAAGTGCCCCATTGTTGGTGCCAGCAACAATGTCCCAAGGGCCGACAAAGGGCAGCAAAGGGCCGCATCCAGCCACAGTTTGGAGACCTCTGTGTTAGAGCAACAGAGTGAAGGCTGCGACGGAAGATTATCAGGAGACACTGCCACTATGCCCATTTGGGGAAAAGTGACACTGATAGTCCTTACCCAGCAAAAAGGTATACCCACCGTCCCCCACTTCTTCGCTGCATGAGTTTACCCTGGAGAAGATCTGGTGTTGGAGCTTGGATCACATGTTCCTCTATACCAGAGGCATTATTCTGTTGGAAAAAAAGAGCGAAGGATGCAACAGAGCTGGGAGGCAGAGAAGAGTTATCAAGAGACACTGTCACTATGACAATTTGAGGAAAAGTGACATTGCCTCCTGCAAGATGGTATACTCACCCATC
This sequence comes from Lithobates clamitans, assembly GCA_037952925.1. Classification (NCBI taxonomy): domain Eukaryota; kingdom Metazoa; phylum Chordata; class Amphibia; order Anura; family Ranidae; genus Lithobates; species Lithobates clamitans. The sequence goes on from JBBGZY010001090.1 coordinate 91,960, forward strand.
TGCATCCTCCCTCAGCATGTCTTCCCTGCAGGAGTCTCCCCTGAGGAATATCTGGTGTTGGAGCCAGATAGAGAATGTCAGTGCCTCTCCAGGATGTGACAGTGTTCAGGTATGGAGCTTGGGTGCTCAGGTCCAAGAACTGTCACATGGGTCACATATTCCTCTATACCAAGGCAACCTTTATTTCACTCAATGCACCCTTTAAAATTATGCATAATCTTAATGCACCCCACTGTCCTAAATGGGAAAAGTGCAAGTGTCTCCTTAAAGGATATCTACAGTCACAGCATACACTTTGATGTTATAGTATCAGCATTGTAATAGCAATACAAACATTATATATGTTTGACAATCCAATACAACATTACTTTAAAGATCTCCTTTATGTTGTGAGTTCTGCCTGTCTGCTGGCTGTCTCTTTCCACAACTCCCTGGATTCCCTGCATGCTTTGCAGCTTATCCTCTGCTGTTTACTTTAAATGTATAAAGACTACATATCCCATGGTACCTTGCTGCCTGCAAGCTGTGATTCCTGTACTGACTCCACCTCCTGAAACTCCTCCTCTCATCACCTCTGTAGTTCAGAAGGCAGGCTCTGTGATCTGTGATACAGAAATGCCTACACACAGGGCATGATAAATATGTGTCACAGAAATAAAAGGAAATAAATGTTTGGGGATCTTTGCAAATGTCAAGAAGGCTCAGATTAATAGAAGTAGACTGCAAATTAGAGGTGCACTGAAATTTCGGCCGCCGAAAAACGGTGTTCTTTGCTACCGGCCAAAAGAAGAAAAGATGCTGATAATAGCACCGAAAAGGGGGCGGTCCGCCCCGGGTTGCTGCACGATGCGGGGGTGTTATCCTGGCGTGCCCTAGCTCTCCCCTCCCTCCTCCTCCCCTTGTCAAGCAGAACTGCAATCTCCTAAAGACGGGAAATTGAATCAGTGTGACGTGTATCATAGGAGGCGGGAGATTCAAATCCAGCTCCGTGACACAGCGGGAGATCGCTGCTCTATATAGATCTTTATATCACTAGGGGGATCATCAGCAGGAGGAAGGAGGTCCTGATTCCTCTATATAGATATTTATATCACTAGGGGGATCACCACCAGGAGGAAGGAGGTCCTGATTCCTCTATATAGATCTTTATATCACTAGAGGGATCATCAGCAGGAGGAAGGAGGTCCTGATTCCTCTATATAGATATTTATATCACTAGGGGGATCACCACCAGGAGGAAGGGGGTCCTGATTCCTCTATATAGATATTTATATCACTAGGGGGATCACCACCAGGAGGAAGGGGGTCCTGATTCCTCTATATAGATATTTATATCACTAGGGGGATCACCACCAGGAGGAAGGGGGTCCTGATTCCTCTATATAGATCTTTATATCACTAGAGGGATCATCAGCAGGAGGAAGGAGGTCCTGATTCCTCTATATAGATCTTTATATCACTAGAGAGATCAACAGCAGGAGGAAGGAGGTCCTGATTCCTCTATATAGATCTTTATATCACTAGAGGGATCACCAGCAGGAGGAAGGAGGTCCTGATTCTACTATACAGATCTTTATATCACTAGAAGGATCACCACCAGGAGGAAGGAGGTCCTGATTCCTCTATATAGATCTTTATATCACTAGAGGGATCACCAGCAGGAGGAAGGAGGTCCTGATTCCTCTATATAGATCTTTATATCACTAGAGGGGTCACCAGCAGGAGGAAGGAGGTCCTGATTCCTCTATATAGATCTTTATATCACTAGAGGGATCACCAGCAGGAGGAAGGAGGTCCTGATTCCACTATATAGATCTTTATATCACTAGAGGGGTCACCAGCAGGAGGAAGGAGGTCCTGATTCCACTATATAGATCTTTATATCACTAGAGGGGTCACCAGCAGGAGGAAGGAGGCCCTGATTCCTCTATATAGATCTTTATATCACTAGAAGGATCACCACCAGGAGGAAGGAGGTCCTGATTCCTCTCTAGATAGATCTTTATATCACTAGAGGGGTCACCAGCAGGAGGAAGGGGGTCCTGATTCCTCTATATAAATCTTTAGTGAAATCTCATTTAGAATTCTGAGTCCAGTTCTGGAGACCTCACTTACAAAAAGATATTAATAAGATAGAACGGGTACAGAGACAAGTAACAATAATGGTGAAAGGTTTGGGGGATAAAACATATCGAGAGGGACTGGAGGAAAGAAGGGAAAGGGGAGACAGGATTGAAACCTTTAAATACATCAAGGGGGTGAATAAGGTTCAGGAAGGCAGTTATTTCAATATAAAACCAAAATTAGGAACACGGGGACATGACCTCAAACTAACTGGGGGGAAGTTCAAAACTAATCTTAGAAAGTATTATTTTACTGAAAGGGTAGTTGATGCTTGGAATAAACTTCTAGCAGAGACAGTGAGACAGTCAACAGTAAATGGCTTTAAACATGCTTGGGATAAACATAGATCTATAGTCAGACAACAAAGTTAACGGAAAAAAATCCCAAAACAATAATAAAAACATAAAAAAAACAAACAAACCAAAAAACAGATTAAAAAAAATACGGGCTGACTCGATGGACTACTCGGTCTATATCTGCTGTCATTTCTCTAGGTTTCTAGCGCTCAAGTCTTCACCACGCCTTGCTGTCTTCCTCAGACTGGCGTAGTCCAAGCATGCTTTATATAGGAAACAGAGAGAGGGCGCACCGGCCTGGGTGCATTATTTCTAGACACTGTTCTTTAAAAGGGAAATAGGTCATCATACTCACAAACCAATAAAAAAGACACGCTTGTCATAAATATCCAAATGGAGAATCACCAGAACCTCTATGCATTCTTCTTGTATGCTGGGAAGGTGCCACACGGGTCTGCAGATGCTGACATGTTTCTTAAGGGTCCCCTTTTCAGAGCTCTGATAAGGAGGGGACCCCTCTCGAAACATGTCAGCATCTGCAGACCCAAGTGGCACCTTCCCAGCATGCATAGTGGTTTTGGCGATTCTCCATATGGATATTTATGATGAGCATGTCCTTATAATTGGTTTGTAAGTATAATGGCTTATTTCCCTATTAATAAACAGTGTCTAAATATAACGCACAAGGCTGGTGCGCCCACTCCCTGTCTTCTATATATAAGGTGCTTCCTCCACCCCTAAGCAGCAGCCGCTCACTGACACAGGGCGGCCGGAGCTACAGAATATTGTGAACGGACCAGAGCAAATTAAAAATAGGTATGTACTCACATCTTTTTTTTTTTTTATACAGGTTAGGCAGGATAAGGGGGAGGGGAATTTTTTAGGAATAGCTGGAGTTAGCCTTTTCTTCACCTTTAGGTAAAAAATTGCGAAACTCATATCTAACCTGAGTGGAGCCATGTTTCATGAGATAGATGACGCTCTTCAAACACAGGTCATCTTCGCAAGCTGGTAGCAGTTGATCCTGTTTGCCGTCTCCATCTGAAAAAAATAAATAATACGCGTGTATTAGAGGATGTTGTACAACTGTGCAAAAATGATATCTGCAGTACACAATTTGGGAACTCAGCTTTTACATCGTGATTACATCGTGATGCGTAATGAACTTAGAAAGACATAGTGATTACATGTTCTATTCCATTCCTTTAGGCGCAGTGGTGCCCGGAGGGTTCTGGGAATCCGTAGCTGTGCTGTCAACCCGCATGGAGGGGTATAGAGAGCAGGCACACACACGCAAGCTTATTTAAGGTGGATGTAAACCCTAAATGAATAACATTTAATTTACTACATTATCGTCTCTCGTAAACAATTGCTCTTTATTTGTTAATAAAATCTTTTTTTGCATTTTTTCATATTATCAAGTCCTGCTTCTTTCACTATCCAATCAGCAGGCTCGGGATGGATCAGGGAGTCTGATGCATTGCCTAAAGCAAACTAAATAGTGTGCTCCTCTAATGCTTATTTTTAATTTTATACTCATTATCCATTCACCTACTGGACAACTGAATATAACCTACAGTGCCTTGAAAAAGTATTCACCCCCCCCCCCCGGCTTTTAACCTATTTTGTTACATTACAGCCTTTGGTTTATTGTTTTTTTTAATCTGAATTATATGTGATGGATCAGAACACAACAGTCTAAGTTGGTGAAGTAAAATTATATAAATATATACATAAAACTATTTTTCAGAAATAAAAAACTGATAATTGGCATGTGCGTATGTATTCACCCCCTTTGTTATGAAGCCCATAAAAAGCTCTGGTGCAACCAAATACCTTCAGAAGTCACATAATTAGTGAAATGATGTCCACCTGTGTGCAATCTAAGTGTCACATGATCTGTCATTACATATACACACCTTTGTGAAAAGCCCCAGAGGCTGCAACAGCAAGAGGCACCACTAACCAAACACTGCCATGAAGACCAAGGAACTCTCCAAACAAGTAAGGGACAATGTTGTTGAGAAGTACAAGTCAGGGTTAGGTTATAAAGAAAATATCCAAATCTTTGATGATTCCTAGGAGCACCATCAAATCTATCATAACCAAATGGAAAGAACGTGGCACAACAGCAAACCTGCCAAGAGACGGCCGCACACCAAAACTCACGGACCGGGCAAGGAGGGCATTAATCAGGGAGCCAGCACAGAGACCTAAGGTAACCCTGGAGGAGCTGCAGAGTTCCACAGCAGAGACTGGAGTATCTGTACATAGGACGACAATAAGCCGTACGCTCCATAGAGTTGGGCTTTATGGCAGAGTGGCCAGAAGAAAGCCATTACTTTCAGCAAAAAACAAAATGGCGCGTTTTGAGTTTGCGAAAAGGCATGTGGGAGACTCCCAAAATGTATGGAGGAAGGTGCTCTGGTCTGATGAGACTAAAATTGAACTTTTTGCCCATTAATGAAAACGCTATGTCTGGTACAAACCCAACACATCACATCAATCAAAGGACTCCATCATTTTCAGAAGTCGGGACTTGGAAACTGGTCAAGGTTGAGGGAAAGATGGATGGTGCTAAATACAGGGATATTCTTGAGCAAAACCTGTAGCACTCTGTGTGTGATTTGAGGCTAGGACGGAGGTTCACCTTCCAGCAGGACAATGACCCCAAACACACTGCTAAAGCAACACTTGAGTGGTTTAAGGGGAAACCTGTAAATGTGTTGGAATGGCCTAGTCAAAGCCCAGACTTCAATCCAATAGAAAATCTGTGGTCAGACTTAAAGATCGCTGTTCACAAGCGCAAACCATCCAACTTGAAGGACCTGGAGCAGTTTTGCAAGGAGGAATGGGCAAAAATCCCAATGGTAAGATGTGGGAAGCTCATAGAGACTTATTTAAAGCGACTTGGAGCTGTGATAGCCGCAAAAGGTGTCTCTACAAAGTATTGACTTTACGGGGATGAATAGTTATGCACATTGACTTTTTCTGCTATTTTGTACTATTGCTTGTTTGCTTCACAATAAAAAAAAATCTTCAAAGTTGTGGGCATGTTCTGTAAATTAAATGATGCAAATCCTCAAACAATCTGTGTTAATTCCAGGTTGTGAGGCAACAAAACATGAAAAATTCCAAGGGGGTGAATACTTTTGCAATGCACTGTACATCCCATAAAACAGAAGCCATCTGCCAGTCCTGGGGTCAAGTGGCGGTGGATGGAAACCCAGAGCCAACCTGGAAACTATGGCCAAAGAAGGCAATGGCGGAGTGTAAATGCAAGCATCAGAGAGGTACAGGTTTGCTTTAAGCTGAAGATTAATCTACATTAGGCATTCACACTTGTACGACTTGTCATGCGACCTTGGACACTAAAGTTGCATGACAAGTCGCACCCCATGTTTCTCAAATATGTGCGACTTAAAGTCGCAGCGACTTTAAAAAGGTTCCTGCACTACTTTGGTCCGACTTCCATGCGACTTGAGTGCCATAGACTACAATGTAAACGTTCAAAAGTCACATGAAAGTCACACCTGAATGTTATACATGTGACAGTCGTGGGACAGTTGTCCATTATTATTGGCCAAAGCCAAAGTTGCATCCAAGTCCAATGCATCCAAAGCTGCATAAAAGTTGCACTCCAAAGTCGTGGGACTTTGCAGTCGTACAAGTGTGAATGAAGCCTTTATCTTGCCTTCCTTTCCTCCTGCCTCCTAAATAATAGCACAGTAACTGTGACTGGGAAAGTATCAAGGTCAGGGCTCTGTGAAGGCTACTTGAGTTCCTCAACAATTAACTCCTCAAACCAAGTCTTTATGGAGCTTGATTTCTGCTCAGAGGTACAGACATGGTGGAACAGAAATAAGGACTTACTGAAATTCTTAGAAGTAAAGTAAGCTGCAGCATTAACTGTATCACTGGAACATGAACTCAGTAATTCTGAGAGGAGTCTACAACGTACTTTTGGCCATATAGTACAATCCCCTGGTGCCCAACTTGTGGCCCTTTAGAATTTTCTTTGTGTGGCCCCTGTTGACAGAAGTCTGTTTTTCTTACATACAGTAGGTGCTAACTCGGGCCAATCTACCATGGCCAACAGATGTGGTCAAAAATATATTAATAGAATGAAAACTTACATATAACCCAACACCACAATAAAAAAAATGCCAAAATCATCACTAAGACACCACCAAAACTTCGGAACACTCTCAGAACCTTTGTTTTTAATGTTAGAAAGGGTCATTTTTTTTTTTTTTTTTGCAAGCTAGTTAGTAAGTTCGCTGGGAATATTTTATCCATTTGTGATGTGCACTGCCCTTCCATGTTCACCTTACTGAAAAGACTAGCTACAAATTAGGGTAGTTGCCATCTTTTTGTATTGTGTGGGGACACATTGGATGCCGTCATCTGCCATTGTGCTTTCGCTGGACATCTTATGTGGCCCTGTTCTTTTAAGGAGGAGTGGGATCTATCTAGACAAAACTGTCTTAGTGATATTAAAGATTTAACTTTTTTTTTTTTTAAATTAAAACAGCTTATACTTACCTGTACAGAGCTGCCCTGATCCTCTTTTTCTTGAGTGCCCTGCTGGCACACCTGGCTCCTCCTCTTCTCCGAGTGCCCCCATAGCAATCCGCTTGCTATGAGGGCACCTATGTGAGCTCCACTCTGTGACCATAAGACACACAGAATGGGGCTCGGCCCCGTCCCTGATCCCTCCTCACTGACTGGGATTAACAGCAGTGGGAGCCAATGGCTTTGGTTGCTGTCTTTAAGCCAACGAGCAGGAAAAAAAAACGGCAGACGCTCTTGTGCACATCGCTGGATCGCGATCAGGCTTTGGTAAGTATTAGCGGGAGCTGTGGGGGGATCTGCATACATAGGCTACTTTCACACTCGGGCCGCCCGAGCGTTAGCGCTAAAGCTCCACTCGTTCTAGCGGCGCTTTAGCACTGTTTAAGCTGAGCTTTTCAGCTGCTAGCGGGGCACTTTTAACCCCCGCTAGTGGCCGAAGGTGTTAAAAGCGCCCATGTTGCGCCCCAAAGATGCTGCTTGCAGGACTTTTTCTCATGCCCCGCAAGCGCACCACCCCAGTGTGAAAGCACTCTGGCTTTCACATTCGGGCAGCATGGGAGGCAGTTTAAAGGCGCTTTACAGGCGTTAATTCTAGCACTAAAATGCCTGAAAACTGCCTCAGTGTAAAAGGGGGTCTAAAGCAGGGACTCAAACTGGCAGCCCTCCAGCTGTTGCGAAACTACAAGTCCCATGAGACATTGCAAGGCTGACAGTTACAAGCATGACTCCCACAGGCAGAGGCATGATGGGACTTGTAGTTTTGCAACAGCTGGAGGGCCGCTAGTTTGAGACCCCCTGGTCTAAAGGTTTTTTACCTTCATGCAAAAAACGCAGGTAAAAGGTAAAAAACCTTCAATCATTAGAACCATTTTAATTTTTCCATATGTTCAAACTTGGAGACTCTCAAAAATATAGAGTTAGGATCGCAGTACACAGAGAAGCCTTGACAGTGCACTGCGACTTTCACATGTATTTGCAAATGTGTACAACTAAAACCTCTGTTATTAACATGGATTGTTTGACAGGGTCAGTTTGTTGTTTTTTTTGGCAGGCTAGCTGGTAAGCGTTCTGGAAAAGTTTTACCTGTTTGTGATGTGTATTGCACTTCCAAATTCACCTTACTGAAAAGGCTAGAAATTGGGGTGGTTGCCATCTTTTTGCACAGCTCACTCTCACAACACTACCTACGACTATCTATTGGGAAGAGCTGGATCATGCTTGAACAAATCATGGATGGCTTAAGAACAACTCCTATCTCAGTCTCCTATATTGGTCACACTCAAGAAGGCTCAAGTAGCAAAAAGTCATCTCTGTGGGCAAAAATCAATGATCCAGCCTAAAAGAGAGCCATCCGTCAGGCCACATAGTCCATCAGATTGTTCACACTTGTCACCAGGAGACAGCTTAAAGTCTGTTATGGATCATACAGATAATACCACACCATTTGTCTGATCCTTCTAGTAACATGTAGTGTCCTTAGTAGTAACATAATCACAACTAGTCAAACCACAGTGATATAATGGGATAAATAGCACATATCAAACTGGAGCAGGTTGCCACATCTTACCACCCATTTGTGACCAATGACCTGTTTGTCTCATCCCTCCATGTGCTCTAAAAGGGCAGTAAAGGTGACAGAGGTGGTAAAGTTAGTGACCTGCCACCTGTATGTTGTTTAGCTCTCGTCATCTAAAGTACTCCACATGAGCTAATGAGGGGACTGGTGGCAGATGATTGAAGAGATGGATCAGCCTTCTGGGTACTAGAGCAACGCGTTTCATCTAAGTGACCCTGCAGGCTTTTTTTTTTCTTTAACCATTCTTTATTTTCCCAAAAACCAGGTGGTATACAACTGGAATGGTAACCCACATGGTTTAGTGAGAGGACTGGTGGCAGATGATTGAAGAGGTGGATCAGCCTTCTGGGTACTAGAGCAAAGCATTTCGTCCAAGTGACCCTGCAGGCTTTTTTTTTTTAATGCATTCTTTTGTTTTCCAAAAATCAGGTGGAATGCTACATATCAAAACATATTACAGTTCACAAAAATTCAAAACATCACTTTGTCAGATTTGTAGACATAAAAATATAAATATAGTGCATGTACATTTTAAGATGATATGATAAATGGATTATGAGGAAACGTCGATTTGCTTACAACACCATTACTGTGTCAAGTGGTAATTTATGTGATCATAATACCTGATACGTAGATTTATAATTATAATAGAGTAGTAAGGGTCAGGTTAATCCCGACTCCAGTAAAGTTAAGTGGAAATTTCACAGAGGGGCTATAGCTACGAATTATATAGCATGAGAATAGACCCCATACAGGAAAAAGGGGAGGGTAAGAGACAGGGATTGGGAGGAATTGGGGAATCCCCCAGTTATAAGACCTCTCCATAGGTTCAGAAAGGGTTCCAGTACAAGAGACCAAGTAATCATGTCAATAAGAGAAAAATAAAACAAGCTTTTCATCTGGTGGGCAAAATGAGAAAATCTTCACCCCGAGAGTAACGTTTTGTATTTCTCTGTACACAGGAATTCTAGCCAGTAGGACTAAGTAGTGTAGTTCTAAATTTGTCTTTAGAGCCCTTGATTGGACTAGTCAGATCTTCCATCAATTTAATGCCCTCGACTTGATTCGACCATTGTGTTATTGTTTGGGGGGGGGGGGGTGCGAGACTTCCAATTTGCAGTACACAGGAACATGCTAGATTGAAGGGTACAACTGCCTTTTTGTACATTTTTAGTGGTACCATGTTGTGGTGGACAAGGAAATTGACCCGCGGGCTTTGCCAGGGCAAGGAGGGGTCAGGGTACCCAGGCTTAAATGCAAGAGGCATTATTGTCTTATTCATTGGACCTCTTCCTGAGTTTCCTCTGCTGACAATATTTACATTCACTTTATTTTGCTCATCGTATTATTGATTATGGGCCAACATCCCATTTTGGATGAGTCAGTATGAATCAACTAATGTAGGGAAACTCCTGGCATTCTTACAGTTAGTGTATGCTTACTCAGTCAACTGAAGGAAAAATATTTTTTAAACTTGCTTCTACTGGTAGAATAATTGGGTTTATTTCTTTCACACTAACTTACATTTTCTGCGCTGTCCATCGCTTTCTTTTTTTTTCTGATCCTGTATAACAGAGCTAGATGAGACAGAATAAACTATGTAGTCATTTTTAAAGGGGCTGTAGGGAGAAAAAAATGTGGAAGCATTCAAATGTGAAGGGGCTTTAATAGCAGGAATCTCTAGCAGCCTTGGTAACATGTCTCCAGTCTATGACTGCCTTCTGAAGCATGTTCCCAGTCTCCAACAACTCCAGTAGCACGTTAGCAGTCTCTGGACATCTCTAGATGTATTTCTGTAGACTCTGATAGTTTTTGTATTCAGTGGATATGTGTGAGTCTTTGGTGATGTTACAGACTGCACTTGAGGCTCCCTATATCAAGTTTACAGGACACCAGGAGCGAAGGAAAAGTTTAAGAGGGTCTTGTGGGTCGTCCAGGTAGCAGTATCAACCAGAGCAGGTGCTAACCAAAATGGCACTCTCGTTCAAGGTTCCAGTAGGGATTCATTAAGATCTGGGAGTATGCACTTATCCACCCACGGCTGCCAAACTTTGTTGCACTTGCGAATTTGTCCTGCAAGGTTGCTTCAATCTTTGCATGTATCATTGCTTGTGTGATTCCACGTTGAGTAGCAAGAAAGCAAAGCGTAGGTGTCTTCCAAGATCTATCGGTCGTTTGGTTAGCAGCTGTAGTGACTTGGAAGAGAAGTTTGAAAAGTTGTCTTGGTCACGTCCAATGGGCTACTGTCCAACAAAGTGACGGTTGGATAGGAATATTAAATTAATAAGAGATGGTGGTTTTATTTGTTTAATGCTAAGATGTTTTGAAGGTTATTTGAAAAAAAAAAACATTCGTTTTTTTACAAAGAAATAGCTGACTAGTGATGCGGACCTCCAAAATATTACAGAAGAAAGCTGATCTTCACTGACGTCATTGGAAGTAGGATCAGGATCGGGTCAGGAACCGACAGCTCCAGAAGGAAGCCAAAGCCAACAGCATTGGCAGAGAAGGCCATAAAAAGCACCAGAATAAAAATCAAACATACTAGGCGGTTATGTCCTTATGTGCCAATCTGCAATGTTTTCATGTTTGACTGACACCCACAACCACTTAACAAGGAAGCTTTATGGAGAGGAACATTTGCTTCCACTTAGAAAAAGTGAAAATTCAAATATTTTGAGTCCTGACAAAAAAATGTTTTACTTGCAAATGTTATATGCGACATAATAAAGCTATTTCGATTTTAAATAGAGCGAAGAGTTTGGCTGCACATTTGATGGCTTGACAGTTGATGAATAAGCGCAATACATTTTCTCTGACAGGAAATACATAATCATGTCTTTGACAAAGCGATGGCCATTCTGAGTTTTTTGAGTTGCTGGACACGTCAATGAAAGAAGCGGGAGTCAAAGCTCAGAAGCGATGAGAAAGAGACGCAATCAGAAGAACAGAACGCATGAAAAAAAAAAAACAAAAAAAACAAAAAACTCTGAATGTTGGCCAATTACAGTCATTGAATAGGCCAGTAATGGGAAACGTCATCTTTTACGGCAATCTGTCATTTTATCTCTAATTACTTTTCGAACGCAGGCTGCATTGACAGTTGGATAATGAGAGATGAGGTGACGAAATAATGCTGAGCCATTGTGTAGATGATGTACGTTAGGTTTTATGACAGCAAGTCAAGTAGAGATTCTCTTGAAGGAGCATTTGTGTTGCAGTATAACATGTAATGCAGCGAGGAATAGGAGAAGTAAACCAATCTTTGCCTTCCCAGCATAGTGTGGTCTATCTCCAGACAATAAGCATGCACATTTTTTGACAGTTACTGAAATTGAGGAGATCAGCCATTTACATTTTCAAATTAGAAATCCCTGCAAAAGGTGAGAACGGTTTACCTTTATCAGCCAGGGAGGTCTTTATGAGTGACAACACATTTAGAGGAAAGTAATTTGCGAACGTGAAGCAGGATATAAAGCAAAGTATAGCTGAAAGCTAAATTTTACCTTTAAAGTTGGCTGCTTCTGGAGACTTTTTCCCTATATTCTAGACCTGCCCTAAAATATCTTTAGTCTGGAAAGATATAGTGGACTGCATAAAATGGTTTACAACAGCACACTTGAACAAAAAACCTGCCTATTAGGTCTAGTAGAGCAGTGGTCATCAACCCTGTCCTTAGGGCCCACTAACAGGCCAGGTTTTATGTATTACCTTGGGGGAGATGCAGACTAGAATACTGCAATCACTGAGCAGCAAATTATATCACTTGTGATGTATTTCAGTTATCTTTTAAACCTGGCCTGTTAGTGGACCCTGAGGACAGGGTTGATGACCACTGTAGTAGGCCTGTTATTGGGCCCTGAGGACAGGAGTTGATGACCATTGTAGTAGAGGACATGGGCTCCCAGTGTTGCTGAAAGGAGACTATTTGGCCTCTTGTATGTTAGAAAGCTATAGATATGTGTTAGAAAAAATAAGTACCACCCTGCCTTTTGTTTAGTAAAAAAAATGATGAATTCCAATCTGCCATTATATCAGGCCACCTACGGGAAAAGTGGTTGTGCCAAGAGGTTTATGAATGTATGGGCAATATGGCTTGAAAACCCCTCAACTGTAACGGATTCTGTTCCTCAACCCCTTTCTTCAATGTCAATGAAAAAAATTGCGTGTTCAGGAACACCCCCCCACCATTTCCTTCTCAAGTTGGAAGCTGGAGAGGGCATACTATCAGGACCTGGGTCACCTGCTGGTGGCACTGTGCCTCCCAGAGCAGAAAGTTATAGTTCCAGTGTCCACCAGTGGGTGTCTCCCAGAAGCCAGCAAATCCCAGTAACCAGTCTCCACCCGGTGCTGGCTGCTGGGAGGGGACTTAAGTCCCCTTTCTGCCGATACACCTTGCGCCAATGTTTTGCTTTGTTGTGCCAAGTCAGATGCTGCTGCCATTTATCCTGCTCCTAATCTTGCCCTGCATTCTGTACTCTGCACCCAACGCCTTATATCTGCTCACCTTCTTCGTGATCCCAGTCCTGGTTCCCCCCTTCCTTGCATCCCCGTTATTCCCTGTGACCTATGTTCCTCATCTTGTATATCGGAATACTTTCCGAATCAGAATACTTTAACAATCCCGAAGGGAAATGATTGAATTTACAGTATGGTGTATTATAGGAAGTCTTCCTATAAGTTAGGTATTTTGGTTATATGGTTGTATCTTCACATGTGCTTGTTTTCTGTATGCTAGTGTATGGATGTTTTTTGTTTTTATTATTAAAAAAATTACTTTACTATATATAGTCTGGTCTCAGTTTCTAAGTGTAGCCACACAAATCTTTCCATCCTTGCTGTTGACTCCTGACACATTTTTTTCTTCCCGTTTGACCCCTTTAATTATAGTACATAAGCCAAATTCAATAGCTGTGTACAAGTTAGCAATAATAAAATTGTAAAAGTTTAACAAATTACCTCCTCTGCGTGGACTGAGCCACTTGGAGTTTGTATCAACCTTTTATAAAACTTAAAAAAAAAAAATTGCTGCTATCGGACTATTACGTTTTTTTTTCTTTACCTGTAGATAGGAGAATATGGGGAAATGGGTAATTAAAATATTCTGATGAGCCAAGCTGTAGATGCCCAACCACCAATGGCAGAAGAAACACAAATGCAAGGATGTCCTGTACCTTTAAGAAGGGGTGGGCTCTCTTCAGTCCACCTGCCCTCACTTATCCATCAGAATGCATGTGCCTCCACTGTGGGGACACCCAAATTTTAGTGTTAGGATCACAGATTACAGGGTGCTGTGACGTGGCTCTGTGGGTTATGCATGCTTTTGCAAATGCGTGCAGACTGAACCCCTGTTTTTAACGCAGACTGTTAGACAGGTTAATTGGTTGTCTGCAAGTTGGTGGTAAGTAGGCTTGGAGTTTTTTCCTGGGCATTCCCCAGGTTTTGTAGTTATCTGTTTGTGGCCTTCCAATGCCTCTTACTGCGATAGCCAGCTATAAGTGAGGGTGGTGGCAAGTTTTTGTAATCACGTTTGGGTGCTCTCAAGTGCTGAGAGATAAAACTTCGTCACTTTGCCTATTTAAGGCCAAGAACCAGAGTCTCTTTGGAGCCCCCCTCAACCCACCTTGCTTGCACTCCCATGCCATTCCATTGGAGTTTACTATGCAGTGTCTGGTGCTAACAGGCGTGTGAGAGCATGTGTCCTTCTACAATTAAGCAACTTTTGGGCCTGGTGGCCAACTGTCATTAAAATTACGAACAGACGCTTACAGTGTGTTTGACGCCTGGAACAATAAAGCAGCGGGGAGACTTGAATAAGAGGGTCGAAAGGTGTCACTTTGCCCTTCAAAAGTTAAAAAGAGTAATAGAATATTTCTGCCTAAAGTTATATGCCAAAATGCAGGCAGATGGAATGTCTCTCTATCTGCCGGGGATACAATACAAAAGATTAGGAGAAGGATAACTGGAAGAAAACAAAAATGGAGGAGAGAGCTGAGAAAAGTGCCATCTCATCATTAGCTTCGTACATGACCCGTGGATGTTCTTTTTTTTCAATGGCCGGTGTAAAGGAAATTTGTAAGTTCTGTATATAATTGTATTCTATTATGTATGTATTACACACTGCCCTCACTGTGCACATGGCACTAATAAATGTTTTCATTACGTTTGCATTCTTTCAAGTCCTGATTAGAATTAGTCTGCCTATGTTACGCCCCTTGTTACCACAAACCTACAATTGTAATATTAATGTGATACCTATGTAATCATGTGTATAAAAACCTTCAATTGCGTCATAATAAAGAAGAACAGTTATTTGGTAAGATGTGGAATCTTTTTGTGTCTGTTCCCTACTGCAGTAGTTATTATTAATTTGGAACTATTAATCAATATGAGGATAGGAGTTGTCTATCTATAAATTTCCATGTCAGCCGGGCCCAACATTTTTTGTTTTTTATTTAAACTTTTTTTTTTTAATTGAAGTTGTATATCATAGACAGAAGATAATAAAGTACAACATTTGCATTCTTTCAAGTCCTGATTAGAATTAGTCTGCCTATGTTACGCCCCTTGTTACCATACAAGTACAATTGTAATATTAATGTGATACTTACGCAATCATGTGTATAAAAACCTTCAATTGCGTCATAATAAAGAAGAACAGTTATTTGTAAAGATGCGGAGTGTATCTTTTGTTATTTGGAAAGACGCGGAGTGTTTTTTTTTTAAAACTTTATTTATTTATTGAAGTTGTATTTCATAGACAGAAGATAATAAAGTACAACATTTCAAAAAAAAAGAAAAAGAGAATAGAATAGCATATGCATCAGGAACACAATACACAATGGATACCAATGTCCAAAGGAGGTTTCCATAAGGCCGAGTGTGTTCCAAAAGGATGGGTTAACCAAGCTAAATATGAACATTGAGCACCCTCAGAAGACCAGGGAAATGAAAAATCAAACTTGTCTCCATTCATTATCCTTCACCATTTAACAAGAGTGTACCGGGAGCGAGGTGAGATACCAGGTTTTTAATACATTTTCAGTGACCCTTTAAGGTGTTAACCAATAATAGAAAACTAATGGATAAATGTTATTGGTAAGAGCTCTTTACCTACTCCTTGTTCTATATTTCAGTGTGCGCATACTCTCCAACTCTACATGTTGGGTGTTCCATATGGAGATGAAGACATCTTAGACTAACAAGAGTTCTAATCACCATGGCAACACAAATGTGCAACGAGTAAATAGTGGTTGACAAACAAGGGATATAACGGTGCATTCAATAAGATCAGTATCCAACCTCTTACTTTAATCACTCATCCAGCTATTTATGGCAATTTCATGTCACAAAGTCTTGGGAGGATGAAAGAGACTGTGTTCCCCCGGCTCCGTTACATTGTTCTGTAATGCTGGTAATGCATCAATCTGGAGCGTAAAATACACTCTGAGGAAAGGCTTTTCATCATACTGCCTGCCAACAAACTCTGTGTCGTGGGGAGCGTGTAATTATGTATGCGGACCGGGAATGTAGGGAGCGTTATAGATCTGCTAATGTTATTTTCATACTGCTCTCTTTCCAGTAAAGATAAACATATGGAATCTTAAAGGGGAAGACGAGGACTGTTTGGAAAAGCAACAAGAGCTGAACCACCTCCATCTTGAATACCTTCATTACAAAAGGCTGAAGTATCTCCTTGATGTTTACTTCTATCTAAAGCAAAAAAAAAATGAACTAGTTCTATCTTGGATCCCTGCATCTATAATAAAGATCAAAATTACCTCTATCTTGAGTACTACCATCCATCATGAAGGCCTAAACTACTTATATCTTGTATACTTTCATCCATAATAAGGTCATAAACAACCTCTATTCATTATAAAGATCTAAACTAGCTCCATCTTGCATATTTCCATTCATTACAAACACCTACACTACCTCCATTATGTATACTTTAATCCATTATGAACGCCTAACTACCTCCATCTTGTAAATTTCTATTCATTATAAACAACTAAACTACATGCCGTTGTGTATAATTCCATTTGTTAAACTACCTCCAACTTGTAAATTTTTATCCATCATAAAACACCTCAACTACTTTCATCCATTATAAACAACTAAACCACTTCCAACTTCTATACTTCCATCCATTATAAACAACTAAAAACTTCCATCTTGTATATTTCCATCCATTATAAACAACTAAACTGCTTCCATCTTCTATACTTCCATCCATTATAAACAACTAAACTACTTCCATCTTGTATACTTCCATCCATTATAAACTAAACTACTTCCATCTTCTATACTTCCATCCATTATAAACAACTAAACTGCTTCCATCTTGTACATTTTCATCCATTATAAACAACTAAACCACTTCCAATAAACACCTAAACTACTTCCATTTTGTATACTTCTATCCATTATAAACGAAACGGCTTCCATCTTGTATACTTCCACCTATTTAAACATCTAAACTTCTTCCATCTTGTATACTTCCATCCATTATAAACAACTAAACCACTTCCAATAAACAGCTAAACTACTTCCATCTTTTACACTTCTATCCATTATGAACAACTAAAAACTTCCATCTTGTATACTTCCATCTATTATAAACAACTAAAAACTTCCATCTTGCATACTTCCATCCATTATAAACAACTAAACTGCTTCCATCTTGTACACTTCCATCCATTATAAACAACTAAAAACTTCCATCTTGTATACTTCCATCCATTATAAACGAAACGGCTTCCATCTTGTATACTTCCACCTATTATAAACATCTAAACTACTTCCATCTTGTATACTTCCATCCATTATAAACAACTAAACCACTTCCAATAAACAGCTAAACTACTTCCATCTTGTATACTTCCATCCATTATAAACTAAATGGCTTCCATCTTGTATACTTCCACCTATTATAAACATCTAAACTACTTCCATCTTGAATACTTCCATCCATTATAAACTTCTAAACTACTTCCATCTTGTATACTTCCATCCATTATAAAGAACTAAAATACTTCCATCTTGTATACTTTCATCCATTATAAACAAATAAACCGCTTCCAATAAACAACTAAACTACTTCCATCTTGTATACTTCCATCCATTATAAACTAAACGGCTTCCATCTTGTATACTTCCATCCATTATAAACTAAACGGCTTCCATCTTGTATACTTCCATCCATTATAAACTAAACTACTTCCATCTTCTATACTTCCATCTTGTCTACTTCCATCCATTATAAACAACTATAAGCGCCTCAGACCCAGGAAGAGAAAACAACACACAGGTACGTTGTTTCGCGCAGCCGAGCCGCCTTGCCGCAGTAAATGTGCGGTGGGCGGTCCAGAAGCGATTAAAGCAATCTGTCGGGTTATCAGGTACGTGATTTTGTGCAGGGGGGCTGCCCGTGCCGCAGTACAGTGGAACCTCTGATTACGAGCATAATCCGTTCTAGGAGAATGTTCGTAATCCAAAGTACTTGCATATCAAAGCGAGTTTCCCCATTGAAGTCAATGGAAACGAAAATAATTTGTTCCGCATTGACTTCAATGGCATGCAATACCGCATGCGGCCAGAGGCGGTGGTGGGGGGCGCCAGAGAGCCTCAGAAACAGCCGGAAAGGCCCGAGGACAGCTCTGCTCTGCTCTGACCTCGGAAAGGCTCGGGAAAGTAGTATTTCCGAGTCTTTCTGAGCATTTTCAAACCGCTCCGAACGGCTACGATCAGCGCAGTTTGGCTCCGGCGACCCCCACCTCAGGCCAAACGCGGTACTGCACACCGTTTTGGCCTAAATTCCTGCTCGTTTTGCGAGACACTCGCAAACCGAGTTAGGAATTTTCATAATACAGTGCTCGTATTGCGAAACGCTCGTTAACCCGCGTTACTCGCAATCCGAGGTTCCACTGTATATCTGAGTGGGGCGGTCCATAACAGGTTAAAGCAATCTACTGAGCTGGCCAGATCCCCCCTCTGGTGGGAATATTGAATTATTTATTGCAATATATCTCAGGTGTCGTCCTCCCCCTCTGTTGTTCCAACAGTGTGTGACTCCTTGCAAGCCCCTTGGTGTTGGCGCCCCGTCTGGAGGGGGTGGGGATTGACTCATAAGGATCCCTGGATCAGCGCCTCTTTTTCGAAATCTCTGGATATGTGACATTTTGTTCGGAAATCATCCTTCAAGTGGTAAATATAATAATATAATACTACATATATATATATATAGCTGTCAGTACGATATTCATTGTTGGAACAATGAAATCTTTTGATATATTTCACCAGAATACAAATCCCCTGAAGAAGACCACAACAGCATGGGTCGAAACGCGTCTGGGTACTCATGTGGATGTCTATTAACTAATTGATTTTATATTTGAAATGCATTGTGTTATCAAACATTGATTGAACATTCTTTGAGGCATGTCCGTAACCAGAGTTCTGTATTTTAAAAAAACTTTGATGAATGATCTGCAATTGGAGATGAAATCTCTTTTCCTCTAGATGTAAAGAGTGCACCCCCCCCCCCCTGTCCTCAGTGATGACCTTAAAGTGAATAACTCAACACAAAGTTCATTATATGGACCAATTATGTATTTGTGCTGCCGGAGTCGTTTGATATTTGTTGTACAAAAAAGCTAGTTGCAGGCACTTCAATATCTTACTGTCGGTGGCGATTCTTGCTGCATCTACAAATCTCCTGTCTGAGGCTGTTTATCCAATGAGACAGCAATGAGCAATCCCACACACATGACCCGATCATAATAAATACAGTGGGGAAATGTATACATTAAACATTCCCTTTAAGGAAGGATGCATTAATTCTACAAATCAATACAAGTGCAAATCCCTGCACAGGGAGGAAGAAAAACATATCACCATAAAGGGACGCACCCATTACTAATACGGGGTTAATGGATGGGAAATGCAGCTCTAAGCAGGCAGATTCCATTACTGCACTCACACAACTCCTCTAATGGATTCAGTTATTTCAATGACACCATAATAGACATCCAATGTTCTTAATGTAATGTGAATGTATTCTTCACAAAAGAGGAATCGCAGGCTTTACACAGCGGTGTCCTTCTTTATTACTAGCCATTTATTACCCAGGTGGCCAAGCAAAGTTTAAGACATTCTCTTGTCAAAACTGAAAATGAAACTTTGAAAAACACGTTCAGGAAGCGCGGCCGTCTGCTCGGGGCTTTGGATTTGCATTTAAAAGGGATTGTAAAGGCTCGTTAAAAAAAATATATATATATATAATAACAAACATGTTATACTTACCTCCTCTGTGCAGTTGGTTTGCACAGAGCAGTTCAGATCCTCCTCTTCTCGGGTCCCTCTTTGCTGCTCCTGGCCCCTCCCTCCTTTCAGTGCCCCTCAGCCAGCAGCTTGTTACAGGGGGCACCCAAGCTGAGGCATAGCTTTGTGTATCCATTTAGGCATGGAGCCCGACCTGGGCCCGCCCCCTCTCTCCCCTGATTGGCTGACTGGCCTTGAATGACAGCCGTAGAAGCCGTGAATTTGCATTAAAAGGGATTGTAAAGGCTCGTTAAAAGAAAAAACAAAAAAAAACAAATATGTTATACTTACCTCCTCTGTGCAGTTGGTTTTGCACAGAGCAGCTCGGATCCTCTTCTTCTCGGGTCCCTCTTTGCTGCTCCTGGCCCCTCCCTCCTTTCGGTGCCCCTCAGCCAGCAGCTTGCTATGGGGGCACCCAAGCTGAGTCATAGCTTTGTGTATCCATTCAGACATGGAGCCCGACCTGGGCCCGCCCCCTCTCTCCCCTGATTGGCTGACTGACCTTGATTGACAGCCGTGGAAGCCAATGGCGCCGCTGCTCTGTCTCAGCCAATCAGGAGGAGTGTCCTGGATGGCTGAGGGGATCGTGGACATCGCTGGGGAGAGAAGGGGTTCAGGTAGGCAATTAGGGGGGTGCTGCTACACACAGAAGTTTTTTTTTTATCTTAAAGTGGTTGTAAACCCTTACAACTCCAAAGACATGCTGGTAGGTTAATCAGATCCTGGCCAAATATGTGTATGTTGTATGTGTATGTGTTTGTAAGCACGTAGGGCCCCCATGGTGTAAAGGACCGCACTATACCGCAGATGGACAATGGCGGCAAAAAAGTGCTCTGAGGCAATTCAGTTTGCATAGGTAGCGTTATACAAGTCACTCATTCATTCATTCACAATCCACTTTTTGCTACAGGCAAGCCTATAATATGGCTTACCTGTAGCTACCCTGGATACCTCCTAAACCTGCACGGTTTAGGAGATATCTCCTGTATCTGCATGTGTAGACGTCATCGGCACATGCGCACTGAAGCAATGGCACGTAAGTGCCGTTTGTGTCAGTGAGTGTGCCGTTACCAGCGGCCCCCGCGCGGGAGTGACGTCATCGCGGCGCCGCGACACCCGCAGAAATGTCGCTGGCTGGTGCTGTGTACGGGCACTGCAGCGGGGGCTTCAATCTCAGGTGAGTATTACATAATGAGCTAGTATGCTATGCATACTAGTTCATTATTCCTTTGTCTCGCAGGTCTTTATTTTTGTTTTATGTGGGTTTACAACCACTTTAATACATAGAATGCATTAAAATAATAAAAACCTTCTGCCTTTACAACTCCTTTAAAGTGGTTGTAAAGTCTCAAGGTTTGCATAATAAGGTGAAAAACCTTCTGCAGCTCCCCCCCCAGCCCCTCCCCCCTTTTCCTTACCTGAGCCCGATCTGATCCAGCAATGTGCATGAGTGCAGCAGCTCAAGCCCCTGTCTCTCTCCTCATTGGACAGATTGATAGCAGCAGGAGCCATTGTCTCCCGTTGCTGTCAATCAAATCCTGACACACAGGAGCGGGGAGTGAGGGGCAGGGCTGAGTCCCGCTGTCTGGGTCATTGGAGCACGCACAGGTGCCCACAGGTGATGCATTTTTCTGTGAGGGGCACCCGATGAAAAAGGAAGAGCCAGGAGCGCCTGCAGGTACCCCAGAAAAGGAGGATCGGGGCTGCTCTGTGCAAAACCCTTGCTCAGAGCAGTTAAGTATAACATTTTTGTTATTTTTTTAAATAAAAATACTAGAATCTTTACAAAAACTTTAACTACCGTAATTCAGCTCAAAAAGGTTCGGAGCTGAAGTAGGTAAAGTGATTGTAAAGGTTTGGGGCATCCTCCAAAATGACCAGGCACTGATACGGCACTGTGTTACTTTGACTGACAATTGCGCTATAAACAAAAAAAGATTGACAATTTTGAAAATAAAAAAAACTATATTTTTTACTTTTTTGCTATAAAACATATCCAATAAAAAAACGTAAAAAAAAAAATTCATCATTTAAGCCAATATGTATTCTGCTATAAATTGTTCTTATTCAAAACATGGCGAGTCGAGTTAATGCTCAATTTTGGTCTCATCTGACCCCAGCACTTTCTCCCAATCCTTCTCTGAATCATTTAGATGTTCATTGGCATGACTGTACATGTGCCTTCTTCAGGATGAGGACTCGCTGTGTTTTGAGGAAGAAAAATGCTGACTGTGACCCTAAGAACACCCTACAGTCAAGCACGGAGGTGGAAACATGATACTTTGGGACTGTTTCTCTGCTAAAGGTACAGGGTGACTTGGCCGCATTGAGGGACCAATAGATGGAGTCGTGTATTGTAAAATCTTGGATGAGAACCTTCTTCCCTCAGCCAGAACACTGAAGATGGGTCATAGATGGGTCTTTCAGCATGACAATGATCCAAAATATACCACCTGAGGCAACAAAGGTGAGTGGCTCAAGAAGAAGCACATTAAGGACATGGAGTGGCCTAGCCAGTCTCCAGACCTTAATCCTATAGAAAATTTATGGAGGGAGCTGAAACTTCGAGTTGCCAAGCGACAGCTAAGAAACCTTAAGGATTTAGAGAAGATCTGTAAAGAAGAGTGAACCAAAATCCCTCCTGAGATGTGTGCAAACCTGGTCACCACCTACAAGAAACATCTGACCTCTGTGCTTGCCAACAAGGGTTTCTCCACCAACTACTAAGTCATGTTTTTCTTGGGGATCAAATACCTATTTTACTCACTGAACTGCAAGTCAATTTATAACATTTGTATCGTGTTTTTTCTGGATTTTTGTTTGATATTCTGTCTCTATCATGTAAAATACACCTATGATAAAAATTAAAGACCTTTCATTCTTTGTTAGTGGGCAAACTTACAAAATCTGCAGGAGATCAAATAATTATTTTCCTCACTGTACATCCAATGGCACTTGAAGAATCCCTGCCAGTACTTTTAACGGTACTCACAGAATCCCTGCCAGTACTTCCAATGGCACTCACAGAATCACCGCCAGCACTTCTAATGGTGCTCGCAGAATCCCTGCCATACATCCAATGGCGCTTGTAGAATCCCTGCCAGACATCCAATGGCACTCGCAGAATCTCTGCCACACAGCCAAAGGCACTCAAATAATCCTTGCCATACATCCAATGGCACTCACAGAATCCTTGCCATACATCCAATGGCACTCACAGAATCCTTCCCATACATCCAATGGCACTCGCAGAATCCTTGCCATGCATCCAATGGCGCTTGTAGAATCCCTGCCAGACATCCAATGGCACTCGCAGAATCTCTGCCATACATCCAATGGCGCTTGCAGAATCCCTGCCACACAGCCAAAGGCACTCACAGAATCCTTGTCATACATGCAATGGCACTCGCAGAATCCTTGCCATAAATCCAATGGCACTCGCAGAATCCCTGCCGTACATTCAATCATACTCGCAGAATCCCTGCCATACATCCAATGGTACTCCCTGCCAGTACTTCCAGAGTTGCCTAAAATGAAGCTGGGTGTGTTTTCTGTTCAAAAGGGTTTGTAAACTCCAGCCTTTGAAGTGGCTGGGGCTGTGTATTTAAACCAGCTACCTCTGAGCAAGAGTTATAATACGGAAGCTTGTTACCTGTTGTTGTTGACCTGAAATACCTGAATATTCTCTGTCTTTTGCCTTCATTGCCAATCCAGACTATCTAATTAACCTCTGCTTGCTGCCAGCCAAAACCCCTTCCACTATTTCGACTCCGATCTAGTTTACTCCAACTCATTGCCACCCCAACTGTCTAACTGCTCTCTGCCAGCCACCCGCCAAGGCTCCTCATTTGATCCTGCCTAAGTTCTGAACTTCTGTCCCTGCAACGGAGCCCTCCTGTACCTGCTTTCCCCTCTTAGTGGGGCAATGCCAGAGGCCATGGCCTGCCACCAGTTGCAACCAAGAGTCCTGAAGACCACTAGAGTTTTCAGGCCATCTCCACCATTAAGGGCCTTAGTGAAAACAGACCGGTACTTAGATTCTGTGCCCCGAAAAGTCTGTGTCACCTACCAGAGGGTTTTGTAACAAATTTTAGATCCAGTGACATCATCACTGGGCTTTGTGCTTCCTAATTCAATGCATAGCTGGTGGGGAGGGTGGCAGGGTGCTGTAAATAGCTTCCTGAAAACATTACAGCCCCCTGCCTCAGTGCTCCTCTCAACAGACCTGATGCAAGCAGTGGGCTAGCTCTTGGGAGGAGTTATGCGAATATCCAAAATGCCTTGACAGGTGGAAGTCACTCTAGAGTAGTAGGCTTCCTAGACATACTTTATTTGCATGCTGACCATCTTGGGTAAGGTCCACATGTGATGCTGAGCCCCCATGACTGAAAGAACTAAAATTCAACGAATGAAAGGGGCGGGCCAAGGACAGTCAAGGCTGTGGAGCAAAGCCTAGATCAGTGGTTCTCAACTCCTGTCCTCAGGACCCACCAACAGGCCAGGTTTGCAAGATAGCTGAAATACATCACAGGTGATATCACTTGCTGCTCAGTGATTGCCGTATTCTAGTCTGCAACTCCCCCAAGGTAATACTTAAAATCTGACCTGTTGGTGGGTCCCGAGGACTGGAGTTGAGAACCACTGGCCTAGATGATGCTGAAAGTTCTCCAGTCAAGAAATTGGGTGGGCTCTGCCGCTTCAAATGCACATTGCAAAAAGCTCACAGTGTGAAGTCAAATCAAAGTAAACAATTTAAGTACAAGAGAGGCGCCTAAACCAATGTGCAAGACTGGAGGGAAGGCTGGAACTTGCCCGCATTGCATGGGTTAATTGCTTGTTTTTGTCTAGGGGATTTGGAGAACAGAGATATAGGTACCTAACCTTCTGATCCTCCCCGCACAAGAGAAGTCCCTGTGGCTCTTGCCCCTCCCGCGGTCTTCTGGTGTGGTGGACTGTTCCTGACGTCATCACGCCCATAGACCTGCTCTGGAGGAGGGTGTCAGGAACAGTCCAACATTGGATCTTGGGGGGGGGGGGGGGAGTGCCGCTTGCCGATGGAGAGGAGTATCGGGTGAGTATACACCTTTCTTCTCTCCCCTGAAAATAACAAACAGTTGACCTGTGCAGTGTGTCAGGAACAGTCCAACATTGGATCTTGGGGGGAGTGCCGCTTGCCGATGGAGAGGAGGATCGGGTGAGTATACACCTTTCTTCTCTCCCCTGGAAATAACAAACAGTTGACCTGTGCAGTGTGTCAGGAACAGTCCAACATTGGATCTTGGGGGGAGTGCCGCTTGCAGATGGAGAGGAGGATCGGGTGAGTATACACCTTTCTTCTCTCCCCTGGAAATAACAAACAGTTGACCTGTGCAGTGCGTGAACAACCCCACTGAAAGGGGAAGCTTTTTTTGCTTGAAGTTGGGCTTTAAACACAATACATCGAAAGGGGATTTTAAAATATGAACGCTGAAAAGATTATTTATCTATATATTATTATTATCTATAGATAGATAGATAGAGTATGTACAAAAACTATAGTTTCCCTTTAAAAACATGAGAGTTTAGTTCCAGCACAAACAAAAAGCAATACAAAGCAGGTTGAAAGTAGCGGTGGTTGTGCTGCTGTTATTAAACGTAATTGAATTATGCTGTTACTCCCCCGCAGCTACGTGTAAGTGGAGGAATATATAGAAACACAATATTGACCCCGGTGCAGAATCAATAAACTCTCTGTATATGCCCCAGAGCTGGGCTCTTGTAAGCAAGACGTGTCATTCCGTTTACTTAGGGAAATCATTATAAGTTTTATTGCTTTGAGTAAACTAATTATGTCCCTGCCATCTATCAAGGAGATAAGGGGATGGCGGAAAAGTCTGCGGCTTCAAAAAAAGTACGGGAGCCATATTTCACAGCTACTAAAATATTACATCAAGCATGATAACATTTATCCGAGTGGACAGCTCGGATATTCATTTCATGAAAACGTCGCTCTCTTTAGTTAACAGGAAATTAATTATACTTTTTTTTTTTTTTGTATGTGAAAACTGAATCGCGTTGCTCATCGCTGTTATCCTGACATGTCTCATGTTCTTAGCGGAAGTGTTCAGGTTGGCTAACAAGGGGTGAAAAGATCAGTTGGCTGATTTTTGTCAAAAAGAATTACAAATACACGAGATGGCCAAACATTTGTGGTCATGTGACCACCACATCTATATTGGCTTGTTGAACATCCCATTCAGGGCCGTCTTTAATTTTGATTGGGCCCTGGGCAAACCTTTTCTTGGTGCCCCCTCCTCCATTCTGAGACATACAAAAAATAGCAGGTAGACTCAAAATCAGTTTACTGCAGCAGATCACGCAGCGATTGCAATTGTTTGCCAGAGGTTACAGCCTATCCTTACTGCTCACTGGCTGGTTTCTAGAGGTCACAACACATAATTTCTGCTTGCCGATTGGTTGATAGAGGTTAATGTACATTATTAGCGCTCACTAATTAATTGCTAGGGGTTATAGCACATCATTACCACTTACTGATTGGTTGCTAGAGATTAAAGCAGATCACTACTGTTCGTTGATTGGTTGCTAGAGGTTAATGCACATCATTACCTCTCACTGAGCAGTGGAGCAATCCCAAATAATTGAGCGAGTAAAGGGGCACATTAATACACATACTACAGGAGAGTGTCAGAGAGTCAGAGAGTGCAGACATACTACAGGAGAGGTTCAGAGACTGCGGACATACTGCAGGAGACAATCAGAGACTGCGGACATACTGCAGGAGACAGAGACTGCGGACATACTGCAGGAGACAGAGACTGCGGACATACTACAGGAGACAATCAGAGACTGCGGACATACTGCAGGAGACAGAGACTGCGGACATACTGCAGGAGACAGAGACTGCGGACATACTGCAGGAGACAATCAGAGACTGCGGACATACTGCAGGAGATTAGCAGAGACTGCGGACATACTGCAGGAGATTACCAGAGACTGCGGACATATTTCAAGAGATTACCAGAGACTGCGGACATACTGCAGGAGATTACCAGAGACTGCGGACATATTTCAAGAGATTACCAGAGACTGCAGACATACTGCAGGAGATTACTAGAGACTGCGGACATACTGCAGGAGACAATAAGAGACTGCGGACATACTGCAGGAGATTACCAGAGAATGCCGACATACTGCAGGAAAATACGAGAGACTGTGGACATACTGCAGGAGATTACCAGAGACTGCGGACATACTACAGGAGATTACCAGAGACTGCGGACATACTGCAGGAGATTACCAGAGACTGCGGACATACTGCAGGATACAATCAGAGACTGCGGACATACTGCAGGAGACAATCAAAACTGCGGACATACTGCAGGAGACAGAGACTGCGGACATACTGCAGGAGACAGAGACTGCGGACATACTACAGGAGACAATCAGAGACTGCGGACATACTGCAGGAGACAGAGACTGCGGACATACTGCAGGAGACAGAGACTGCGGACATACTGCAGGAGACAGAGACTGTGGACATACTGCAGGAGACAGAGACTGCGGACATACTGCAGGAGACAATCAGAGACTGCGGACATACTGCAGGAGACAATCAGAGACTGCGGACATTATACAGGAGACATTTAGAGACTGCGGACATTATACAGGAGATGGTCAGAGAACTTTCAGCAACACACAGCTTTACAGTTGAATAACACAGCTCAGGGTTTAAACATTCAGGCATTTTACGGGTATAAGGACATACATGGCCAGCCAAACTCACTACATACATTTAGGTGTGTGGGTGGGGCTTTCACTCTCTAATCTCACTACAACAGCCGGGAGCTCCACTGACGCTTTGTTGGGGGGCCCGCGTCACTCGTGAATTGGGGCCCCGATGACAGCTTTGCAGAGCGCACAGAGGACGCGGTGCAGCTGTGCAGCATTACAGGGCTAAATCAAGCAGCAAGGAGGTAATATAATGCCTCCTCACCACCAGTCAAATGCATTCTGAAAAGTGATTTGAACGCAGATCTTAAAGAGCCCCAGCAAAAACAAACATTTATTTGTCTGGAGTTGGGCCTTCAGAAATGTGGGCAACACTGAAGGGACTAAAGGCAATCTTCAGTGACTTACAGCACCGCTCTAAATGTTCTTCAATGCTGTCACTCTGGTGAGCCCCAACTAGAAGAAGCTGTAGGCATCCTGAAAGCTCATCCAGCTAGCGTTAAGTCATATAGTCTGATGGATACCAAAACACCACCAGCTCAGTGTGTGATATAATGTGGAAACAGCTTCAACCTCAGCTCCTCTTAGGTCACATTCCTCTGACACGTTTCGCCCTGCCCTGGGGCTTAATTGTAGAGGTAGGGATGAAACACATCAGAGATGTGGCCTAGGAGGAGATGAGGCTAGGGCCATTTATAGATTATATCACACGCATAGCCAGTGGAGTGCAGCATCTGTTTCACTACACAACACCAAAGGGAGCCTACAGCAGCGTTCCCTCCAGCTAAGGTAACAGTTTCAACTCTTCTATCACTCTTTATTTCAAATTCTCAGGAGATCCGAATGACGCCAACAGCGCAGTCGTCCAGTTCTGGGAGGCCATCATATGACGTCCTCCGCACACTGCTGATCACAGATTGAGGTACAGAGCCAATCAGCGTCTCTTTACCACCTGATCAGTTGTGTCCAATCACAGCTAATCATGATGTAAACAAAATCCGGTTATTGGCATTCTGTTCCTCACATTGACAGTGTGAGGAGAGCCGATAACTAGCTTGTGTAAAAGGGACATGTACACTGATCATTAGGGCACTGATTATCAGTGCAGTCCCAACAGTGCCCACTACTGCTGCCAATCAGTGCCCACCAGTGCCTCATCAGTGCTGCCAATCAGTATCCACCAGTGCTGCCAAGTAGTGCCCACCAGTGCTGCCAATAAGGGTCCACCAGTGCTGCCAATCAGTGCCCACCAGTGCTTCCAGTGTCCATCAGTGCTGCCAATCAGTGCCCACCAGTGCCTCATCAGTGCTGCCAATCAGTATCCACCAGTGCTGCCAAGTAGTGCCCACCAGTGCTGCCAATCAGTGTCCACCAGTGCTGCCAATCAGTGCCCACCAGTGCTCCAGTGTCCATCAGTGCTGCCAATCAGTATCCACCAGTGCTGCCAAGTAGTGCCCACCAGTGCTGCCAATAAGGGTCCACCAGTGCTGCCAATCAGTGCCCACCAGTGCTTCCAGTGTCCATCAGTGCTGCCAATCAGTGCCCACCAGTGCCTCATCAGTGCTGCCAATCGGTATCCACCAGTGCTGCCAAGTAGTGCCCACCAGTGCTGCCAATCAGTGTCCACCAGTGCTGCCAGTGTCCACCAGTGCTGCCAATCAGTGCCCACCAGTGCTCCAGTGTCCATCAGTGCTGCCAATCAGTGCCCACCAGTGCCTTATCAGTGCTACCTATCAGTGCCCCCAATCAGTATCCACCATTGCTGCCAAGTAGTGCCCACCACTGCCTACTCATCAGTGCTGCCTATCAGTGCCACCTACCAGTGCAGCCTCATCAGTGCACATCAGTGAAGGAGAAAAATTACCCGTTTCCAAAATTTTATAATAAAACTATGAAAAAGTTTAGTTTTTTTTTATTCAAAATTTTTGGTCTTTTTTTGTTTATTTAGCAAAAAATAAAAAACCCCAGTAATGATTAAATACCACCAAAGGAAATCTCTATTTGTGTGAAAAAAAAAATGATAACAATTTAATATGAGTACAGTGTTGCATGACCGCGCAATCATCATTCAAACTGTGATGGCGCTGAAAGCTGAAAATTGGCCTGGGCAGGAAGGGGGTGAAAGTGCCCGGTAGGTAAGTGGTTAATCATAGCGGTTGGGTGAAACGCGTCAGACGCGTGGCCTAACAGAAGCGGAGGCTGCAGTCGTTTCTACATGATATCACACGCTGAGTCGGTGGCGTGCAGCACCTGTCACACTATACAAGACTGAGGGGAGCCTATGGTAACATTCCCTCCAGCTAAGGTAACAACTTCAACCCTTCCATCTCTCTTTATTTTAAATTCTCAGGAGATCCGTTAACACCGTTTTATATCCATATTAAAGATCTACTTTAAGGGCACAATTTAAAAATAAATGCATTGAAGAAAATAAGAGAAACAAAAAGCGGAGTTTGTGAACGCTTCGAGAGGGATTTGTCGCCGGGAACGATAAATATTCTGCGTTTAATACCGGCACCTGTGGGCTTTATAATTACTTTTTAGGTTTTCTCAGTCTGCAGGAAAAGCTTTCCGATGTGTGCAGCACATACTGATGAATATAATTGTGAATATTATTAAGAAGCCGATGTGAATAAATTCATATTTTATCATATAAATTGTAGGCTTAGCTGACATTTAAACATTTCCTTTCACAGTATTATGGCGGAGATTCCTGAGTGAAGGAAGCTTTCTATGTGTACTACATGGACGGGCGCGATCGGATTGTGCCCCCTCCCCCCACCCCTTTTCCCTTCACTGCCAGAAACAATGCGGCAGACGTTTTTTCCTTTTAGCAAGAATTGGGGCTCATGCTCATGAGCGGTTTGGCTTGTATACAGGGCTGCCAATCAGTGCCCACCAGTGATTCCAGTGTCCATCACTGCTGCCAATCAGTGCCCACCAGTGCCTCCTCATCAGGGCTGCCAATCAGTATCCACCAGTGCTGCTGAGCAGTGCCCACCAGTGCTGCCAGTGTCCACCAGTGCTGCAAAGCAGTGCCCACCACTGCCTACTCATCAGTGCCGAAGCTGACACCATCAATGGGGCACCATTCTTCCAATTGATACCCATTGTCTGTATTAATTGGAAGAATGGTGCCCCATTGATGGTGTCAGCAGAGGGGAATGGTGCTCCATTGATGGTGTCAGCAGAGGGGAATGGTGCCCCATTGTTGGTATCAGTTGGAAGAATGGTGCCCTGTTGATGGTGTCAGCAGAGGGGAATGGTGCCCCATTGATGGTGTCAGCAGAGGGGAATGGTGCTCCATTGATGGTGTCAGCAGAGGGGAATGGTGCTCCATTGATGGTGTCAGCAGAGGGGAATGGTGCTCCATTGATGGTGTCAGCAGAGGGGAATGGTGCTCCATTGATGGTGTCAGCAGAGGGGAATGGTGCTCCATTGATGGTGTCAGCAGAGGGGAATGGTGCTCCATCGATGGAGTCAGTTGGTGAAATTGTGCCCCACAGGCCAGATAAAGGCAAGTAAAGGACCATATCCAGCCCCAGGGCAGCAGTTTGGAGACCACTGTACTAGGCCTTTGTGCCCCTTCTTTTTTTGTATCTCCATTTTCTCCAGTAAGGCCTTAGGCACATGGGTAGTTTGGCTTTTACAGTGCAAAAAATGGGAGTTTTTGGGTGCAAGCAAGGCACAGGTGGAGCCCACTGCCAGCAGCCTATCAAAATCAATGACAGGCTAAAATACACTGGGTTATAGGTGACTGGACACTGTTCCAAACAGAGCTCACATTTAGGGTCGTATGTGTTCAGGGACATATGCCCTCAACACTTAATTCCCTGCATTTGGCCTTAAACGCATGTACTACTCTGATCAGTGTCCAGCCACCATGTATTTCAGCCTGTCATTGATTTTGATAGGCTGCTGGCAGTAGGCTGTATGCTACACCTGTGCCTAGCTCAGTGTTTCTCAACTCCAGTCCTCAAGGCGCACCAACAGGTCAGGTTTTTAGGATTTCCACTATTTTGAACAGGTGATTTGATCAGTTTTCACTGCCTTAGTAATTACCACAGCTGTTTCATCTGAGGGAAATCCTGAAAACATGACCTGTTGGTGCGCCTTGAGGACTGGAGTTGAGAAACACTGGCCTAGCTTGCACCCAAAAACTCCCATTTTTTTTGTACTGTATAAGACAAACTACCTGTGTGCCTAAGGCCTTACTGGAGACACACAAAAAAAGAAGGGGCACAAAGGCCTAGTGCAGTGGTCTCCAAACTGTGGTCCGGGGCCTGGAGGTGGCACTTTGCTTGCCTTATTTGGCTCTTGGGGCACTATTCCACCAACTGACACCAATGATGGGGCACCATTCCCCCCTGCTGACACCATCAATGGGGCACTATTACTCCCAATGATGGAGCACTGTTGCCGGGGGGAATTTCTCCCAATGGCCACAATCCGACCCCCCTAAATCCTGAAAAACTGGCCCTTTGTTTAGAAAGTTAGGAGACCCCTGATCTATTGCATTACCAGATATAAGTTTATTGGAATAGGAACAGTAATGAGTGCAAACTCACAATAGTCATAGGCTAATACAGCATTATAGACCAGACGTGACTGGCAAGGTAACCCTCTTATGATGCAGTATCAACTCAACCCTGGTGTCATCGAGACTCGCCAGTTAATGCGTTTCCAGGGACGAACCCTCTCATCAGAGCCTGGCTCTTTCATCCCTGAAAATGGGTTAGCTGGCAAGTCTTGGTGACACCAGGGTTGAGCTGATACTGCACCATACCAAGGTTACCCTGACTTTCCTTCCAGCCTAAAATTTCCTCACCCCCAGTTTGTAGTCTAATGTGACGGGGCACCTCAATGACCAATAATGAGACTCAAGAAGAAAAGAGATGATATCAAGCTTGACTTTCACTGGAAATATACACCAATCAGCTATAACATTATGACCACCCACCAATATGAAGAAGGTTCCCCTTTTCCCATCAAAACATCCCTGAATTTTAAGGCATGGACTCAGCTAGACCTCTGAATTTTTTACTGTGGTATCTGGTGCCTAGCCATCAGCAGCAGATCCTTTAAGCCTTTTTTTGGGGTCACTTTTATTCCTATTACAAGGGATGTAAACATCCCTTGTAACTGAAAAAAAAAGCATGACAGGGCCTCTTAAATGTGAGATCTGGGGTCAAAAAGACCTCAGGTCTCACATTTACACTTAAATGCAATAAAAAAAAATTGTCTTTTTTAAAAAACAAAAAAAAAAAAAAGAAAATTTCCACTTTAAGACCATTTGACGTCGCTTCCGTCCTCCAATGTTATGGAGCCGTGTGGCGGCCATCATTCCCTCACTCGGCTCCAGGCCTGTCAGGGAAGAGGACATGATCGTCTCCGTCGCTACCGGCGGCTCTGGTAAGCGGCGGAGACAACCGAAGCACGACGGCAGGGGGGAGGGCCGCTCCTGCCCCCGATAAAAGTGTTCTCACAGCGAATACGCGGCAGAGACCACTTTTATCCTAAAGAGGACTGCCCACTGTTGCTGAAAATACCGGGGTTATGGCAGCTAGCTGCTGCCATAACAACGGTATTTAGCGTCAAAAGTACCGACGTACAGCTACGGCGGTTTGCGGCAAGTGGTTAAGCTTGCCCGTTTTTTTTTTTTTTAGGATTCCAACTTCAGCGACAACATGTTCACTTACTGCCTAATAAATCCCACCGACTTTCAGATGCCATAGTAAGGAGATAATCAATGTTATTCACTTTACCTGTCAATGGTGAATGGTATGACTGATCGGTGTAAAGATTCACCTATAACTTGGCTGTCTACATGTCTGCGTCTCTGATAGTCGTGTCATATGATTCATATGAAGGTAATCTGAACCCATACATTTTTTTTCATTATCAGTTCTAAATCTAATTAGAATTTCCCAGGCTTGTGGCAGGCTTATTCTGTACCTTTCTAAATACACCAGGGAGTAAGGGGAGAACAAACCCGGATAAATTACATTTAGGAGGGCTGGCTCGCCAAACATTGATTTTTTTATTTTTTTTTTCCCTTTTCATCGTTACAGAAGGAGCGGCTTACAAGAACTTCATCATGTGCAGCAATAAAGCGGAGGCTGCACTTAATAACGCGCACAATCTATCAGCACGGGTGACCTCAGCTATGTTCCCGTCATACTTGTCAAGGTTCAGATTAAAACAAGAGAGAGCTGGCACCGGCTCCGGAATTGTTTCTTATAAGTCATTCGGCTTCATAACAACTTGAGGGCAGCGATAAAGAAAGAAAAACCCATTTTTATAGCAGGAAACGTAGAGTGGCGAGGCGAGAAAGCCTCCTCAAATCCTCTGACACTTTCGCCCTACTGAGAAAACACCTCGGGCCCCGCGCTAACCTCCCCGCTCGTGTGTGTTGGCGCCTTCAAAAGCGTGATTTGTTTTTATTTCTGCAGAACTCTTAAAAGCAATAAAGAAACATTATTTCTGTTAAAGCAGCCCTCTTGCGCCCCCCCCCCCCCCTACAAAAATTCACATGCAGATCTCTGTGTGCCGATGTAAACCATCTACAACTTTTTTGATATTTGTACTCATCGTAAAATCCTTATTTTTTCCTGAGTTCATTGAAGGACACAGTGCAGTTTTTGATCTCTGACTGCTGGGTTATGGCGCCACCATTATGAGTAGAAACACAATATTCCCCAAGCACATGTTTCTGAAAATGGTTGTGGTGCTCGAATGACCACAGGCTGGAAACCACAGGCTGGAAACCACAGACCATCAGAGTGAACAAATGTCATCATCACAGCAAAGATTCCTCAAAAGGGTCCAAAGCTTTATTTTACGGTAAGGTTTCGGAAGCCACGCAGGCCACCTTCGTCAGGCAAGTGACACTTGCCTGACGAAGGATTCCTGTGTGGCTCCAAAACCTTACCGTATGTGGACTATGTGACCATGAAAATAAAGCATTGGACCCTTTTGAGGAATCCTTGGAGTGCTGATGACATTTTTCACCTTCAGGAGTAGGACACTAACCCCCTATCTGCATAAGGACACTCAGTTTTTTGCCTAGTGTCCAGGAGTAAGGACCTAAGCTTCCTACTGGGAAACTTTGTTTCCTATTTTTTTGCAGGGAAAACTTTTGTTTTTTCCTTCAAGTATCTAGACCAGGGGTCTCAAACTGGCGGCCCTCCAGCTGTTGTGAAACTACAAGTCCCACCATGCCTCTGCCTGTGGGAGTCATGCTTGTAACTGTCAGCCTTGCAATGCCTCATGGGACCTGTAGTTTTGCAACAGCTGGAGGGGCGCCAGATTGAGACCCCTGGTCTAGATACTTGAGCCAGGCAACAGGAATACCCAGCCTTTCTCAACACAGAGGAACACTTGAAATAATTTTCTGGTCTCAGGGAACCCCTCCTAAAAATATCTCTATACAGTATATCTACAACTCATGATACTTTAGTGTGATGGTCAGTGGGAAGAATGCTCCTTACACTTGTGGTCATTGGGAAGAATTACCCCCTTACATATCGCTAAAAAGATCAATGGTGTCAGTGGGAACTTATCTGAGAGGCAGAAATTTCTCATTGCTCAAGGAACCCTTAGCAACCTCTGGAGGAACCATAGGTTTCCACGGAACGCTGGTTGAGAAAACCTGGTCTAGTTAATATATAGTTAGACCAAGTAGTCCCCCCGGCTCAGCCTACAAGTGAATGCAGGTCATTTGCTACATGCTGGCTGCAACAGCCCTATCTTAACAACGGGCAGCCTGTGAGTGTTATGATTGATCAGCTCCAGGCTGGTTTGTTGCAGTGTCCTCCAAGTCGGAAAGCACCCCAGCTTTGGCTGTGAGGCATCTTGCCATAGGGAAGGTACCACATTGATTTTCAGAATGAGGCAAGTTGGCCCACCTCCCTTTCACCCTGTACCTCTCTGGGGTGGCTAGGTCTGGATTTCGGGTAACTTATTCCTTTGGTTTCCCTGTGTTCGGCGTAATACAGTATGCAATGTCTACAGGTACACTTGTAATGCGGGGCTTAGCTCACGGGACAGAATGCAGCTTTGTGAGTTGAGATGTATCCTTAAAGAGTATCCCCGCACAAGCAGATGGCCCCCTGAGTTGGACAGAAGGAGGTCCACGGATTCCTGGATATTCCTGCAGACACAGGGGTCTCCCTCCCCGCTTCCCTGGGTGGTGTGTGACCCAGAGACTGTGGGGGCATACGGGCAGCGTTCCAATCTGGCTCCCTGTGATTTATGATCTTCACATACTGATGGTGCAGTCAGTGTGGGGGTGCTTGGCCAGTGTTCCCTCATGGTCCTTCCCTGAACACAGCGGAGAGATATTAACCCTTGTGATGCCTGAACCACCCAAGAAGGGCTCCAAGAAAACTGTGACTAAGAGCCAGAAGGACGGCAAGAAGTGCAAGAAGAGCAGGAAGGGGAGTTATAGCATTTACGTGTACAAGGTGCTCAAGCTGGTCCACCCCGACACCGGCATACTGATCCGCAGGTGCACCTGCAAGTTACCTGCACTGAGCCATAGACTTCTGTTATTACCTTTCCCTTCATGCCTAAGCCTTTTTCTGGCACTTGTTGCTTACAAGTTAAAATCTGTATTTTTTGCTAGAAAATTACTTAGAACCCCAAATATTTTATATATATTTTTTAGCAGTGACTCTAGAGAATAAAATGGCGATTGTTGCAATATTTTCACACAGTATTTGTGTAGTGGTCTTTCAAATGCAATTTTTTTGGAAGAAATAAATTTTCATGAATTAAAAAAAAAAAGCCCAATTTGTTTGTATAATGTGAAAGATGATGTTACGCCAAGTAAATAGATACAGTAACATGCAAAATCTGGAACGTTGCTGCACTCCTTGGTATATAATGCAGCAATATTCTTTTAATTTTGCATGTTACTGAATCTCACAGACAGCTCGTTCCAAACACAACCTGCGTTTGGAACCGTGCGTTCAGGACCGTGCACCCGCACAGACTGCGTATGCTGTAGTATGCCCACGTGAACGGAGCCTTAAGCAAGGAATGAACTCTTAACGTACCAAAGTCAGCAAAGACGGACTGTCCGACCCTCTTCACATCTTTAGGCTTTGTAACGAGGGATGTGACCCCGGAGAAATTGCCTCCCTGTAATAAGGAAACAAAGGATTCATTAGGAAGGAGAATTCTGAGAATAGACAAGCCTATAACATGGAATGTTCTATCAGTTTTGGTGAGCGAGTGAAAAACGAGCCGTGTCCAGGAACCAATAACACATTCTGCGGTCAACTGTCTACAAAATTACTTTATCCTTTTGTAAGGGAACATTGTTTTATGAAAGAGACCGACAAACTGAGCCACACTCAAATCACCTTCTTCATCACATATTATAGCTGCGAGTACATCATAAACATTTTTGTAATACCGCTATCCTTGTATTGAAGACAACCAGTCACAGGCATTTCTAATAACCTCAATCTCTACTCTTACATTGTTAGCCTTTATCTCACAGGGGTTACTTGATTTTAGCTGAGCTGCTAAATCCCTGCTGGAAGGGGGTAGTAGGGTGAGCTGATCTGCTGATTAATTACTAGGAGGGGGAGCTGAGCTGCTAAATCATTGCTGGAAGAGGGGAGCAGAGCGAGCTGATCTGCTGATTCATTACTAGGAGGGGGATCTGAGCTGCTGAGCTATTGCTGGAAGAGGGGAGCAGGGTGAACTGATCTGCTGATTCACTACTTTGAGAGGGGAGCTGAGCTGCTAAATCATTGCTGGAAGAGGGGAGCAGAGTGAGCTGATCTGCCGATTCATTACTAGGAGGGGGATCTGAGCTGCTAAGTGATTGCCGGAAGAGGGGAACAGGGGGAGCTGATCTGCTGATTTACTACTAAGGGGGGGAGCTAAGCTGCTGAGTTACTGCTGGACGAGGGGAGCAGGGTGAGCTGATCTGCTGATTCATTACTAGGGGGGGAGCTGAGCTGCTGAGTGATCGCCGGAAGGGGGGAACAGGGGGAGCTGATCTGCTGATTCATTACTAGGGGGGAGCTAAGCTGCTGAGTTACTGCTGGAAGAGGGGAGCAGAGTGAGCTGATCTGCTGATTCATTACTAGGAGGGGGATCTGAGCTGCTGAGTGATTGTAGGAAGAGGGGAGCAGGGTGAGCTGATCTGCCGATTCATTACTAGGAGGGGGATCTGAGCTGCTGAGTGATTGCTGGAAGAGGGGAACAGGGGGAGCTGATCTGCTGATTTATTACTGGGGGGGGGGAGCTAAGCTGCTGAGTTACTGCTGGACGAGGGGAGCAGAGTAAGCTGATCTGCTGATTCATTACTAGGGGGGAGCTGATCTGAGCTGCTGAGTGATCGCCGGAAGGGGGGAACAGGGGGAGCTGATCGGCTGATTCATTACTAGGGGGGAGCTAAGCTGCTGAGTTACTGCTGGACGAGGGGAGCAGAGTGAGCTGATCTGCTGATTCATTACTAGGAGGGGGATCTGAGCTGCTGAGTGATTGTAGGAAGAGGGGAGCAGGGTGAGCTGATCTGCCGATTCATTACTAGAAGGGGGATCTGAGCTGCTGAGTGATTGCCGGAAGAGGGGAACAGGGGGAGTTGATCTGCTGATTCATTACAAGGGGGGGGAGCTAAGCTGCTGAGTTACTGCTGGACGAGGGGAGCAGGGAGAGCTGATCTGCTGATTCATTACTAGGAGGGGGATCTGAGCTGCTGAGTGATTGCTGGAAGAGGGGAACAGGGGGAGCTGATCTGCTGATTCATTACTGGGAGGAGGAGCTGTAATTGTAGGAAGAGGGGAGCAGGGTGAGCTGAGCTATTGAGTTACTGCTGGGAGGGGGTAGTAGGGTGAGCTGAGCTGCTGAGTCACTGCCAGCATGCTTGTTCAGGATCGGAGTCAAAAGTACTTAAAAGCCAGGCAACTGGTGTCTTCTGGAGGACAGCAATGGCAGTCCCAGTACCTCCCTCACGCCAGTGTCATTTTAAAGCCCTCCCTTCAGTCTTGCACAGTGGTACAGACTCCTCTCCTGTATTGAAACTGCTCACTCTGATTTCACTGCACACTGTGAGCTTCTTACAGTGTGAATGAGAAGCTGCAGCAAGTCAAGATAGAGCTCACCTTATTTTTTGGCTAAAGGATGGGGATCATTTTCTAGCCCTCTCCTCCCCAGCCAGACTGTCCTTGGCCCACCCTTTAATTTACTGGATTGTATGTCCTTTCAATAATGGAGGCTTAGCATCACATATGGGCGTTACCTAGGGGGGTCTGTATACAAATACACTCTGCCCAGGAACACCCACTCCTCCAGACTGAAATCCACCCATCAAAGAATTTTGATATTTGCATACCTCCTCCCAGGAGTGAGCCCACTGCTTGCATCAGGACTGAGGGCTCTTGAGAGGAGTACTGAGGCCGGGTGCATTGATGTTTTCAGGAAGCTATGAACAGCACCCTGCTGCCTTCCTACCTCCCATGATCTGTCTGCACTGCATAGAGAAGCACGAGGCCCAGTGATGACACCACACCATGTATTCAATGAAAATAGGAAAATTTAATTAAAAAAAAATAAAAAATCAGCCTGTTGATGAGGGATGAAAGGAAGAAAAAGGGAAGGTAAAAAAATTAGCTGAATAAACCTCCGCTTTAAGAGTAACTCCACTTTTGTTGAGAAAAAAAAAAACATTCTCCTCTGGGTGATCTATGTACATTGCAGGGATTTTACCAAACTTTGTTGCAGATTTCTACCTTTTGTTATTCTGAGGAAATAGCTGTTTCTCTGTGTCCATGTGCAAAGTAAATGTGAATGGGAGTGACATTATAATTATCAATCAGCTGCTGCACTTGCATGGCTCTACTGAGGAAAGTTACAGGGTCTGCATCCCTTTAGATGCAATTTTTCTTTGGAGCAAAAATGTATAAACCTATTACAAGACAATTTTATGGTCCAGTTTATTGAGGCCCAGACTTGGAATGATGCTCTGCTGGACCTGGTAATCTCAAACCATGCAGAGCTTATTACCAATATCCATATAAAGGAACATTTGGGTAGCAGAGATCATAACATGATTTTATTTGATGTTAGCTGTAAGCAACAAACACATACGGTAAAGATAAAAACACTTAACTTTAAGAGAGCAAATTTTCCAAGGATGAGGGCTGCTCTCCAGGATTTACACTGGGAGGGAATATTGGCATCGATGGACACAACAGAAATGGGAATTCTTCAAAAAGACTGTTTGTGAACTCACTGCAAAAGTATATTCCCATGGGCAATACATTTAAAAGGCTAAAAATAAAACCTCTGTGGCTCACGGCCAAAGTTAAAATGGCAATAAATAATAAAAAAAGAACTTTAAAAAAAAATAGAAAAATGAAGGAACACTATCATCATTTAAATGTTACAAAGAATATAACGGAATATGTAAAAAAGGAAATCAAGGACGCAAAAATTCAAAACGAACAGCAGATTGCAAAAGATAGTAGGACAAACCCCCCAAAAATTCTTCAAATATATTAATTGAAAAAAGGTCCTGAAGAAAAGCATCCCCACAACATGATGCTGCCACCACCATGTTTCACAGTGGGGATGGTGTGTTCAGGGTGGTGTGCAGTGTTAGTTTTCCGTCACACAGAGTTTTGCTTTTAGGCCAAAAAGTTTAATTTTGGTCTCATCTGACCAGAGCACCTTCTTCCACATGTTGGCTGTGTCCTCCACATGGCTTCTCACAAACTGCAAACAGGACTTCCTATGACTTTCTTTCACCAATGTCTTTCTTCTTGCCACTCTTCCATAAAGGTCAGATTTGTGGAGAGCACGACTAATAGTTGTCCTGTGGACAGATTCTCCCACCTGAGCTGTGGATCTCTGCAGCTCCTCCAGAGTTACCATGGACCTCTTGGCTCTTCTCTGATGAATGCTCTCCTTGCCCGACCGGTCAGTTTAGGTGGACGGCCATGTCTTGGTAGGTTTGCAGCCATACTTATTCCATTTTCGGATGATGGATTGAACAGAGCTCTGTGAGATGTTCAAAGCTTGGGATATTGTTTTATAACCTAACCCTGTTTAAAATTATCCACAACTTTATCCCTGACCTGTCTGGTGTGTTCCTTGGCCTTCATGATGGCGTTTGTTCACTAAGGTTCTCTAACAAACCTCTGAGGGATTCACAGAACAGCAGTATTTATACGGAGATTAAATTATACACAGGTGGACTCTATTTACTAATTAGGTGACTTCTGAAGGCAATTGGTTCCACTAGACTTTAATTGGGGGTATCAGAGTAAAGGGGGCTGAATACAAATGCACGCCACACTTTTCACATATTTATTAGTAAAGAATTGTGAAAACCATTTATCATTTTCCTTCCACTTCACAATTATGTGTCACTTTGTGTTGGTCTATCACATAAACCCAATAAAATACATTTACGTTTCTGGTTGTAACATAACAAAATGTGGAAAATTATAAGGGGTATGAATACTTTATCAAGGCACTGTATGTTGAACTCGGTTCTTCCAGTAAA
This sequence comes from Lithobates clamitans, assembly GCA_037952925.1. Lineage (NCBI taxonomy): Eukaryota > Metazoa > Chordata > Amphibia > Anura > Ranidae > Lithobates > Lithobates clamitans. The sequence goes on from JBBGZY010001090.1 coordinate 133,112, forward strand.
ACGGACATACTCTAGTCCAGGGCCATAGAAGTCTTCAACATTTTCTTTCTTGTAGTTCCCCAAGCTCCAGTATGTCCTTGCAGGTCGGCCATCCTGACCTCTCGTTGAGCGACGTTGCGTGTCCATAGTTCTTGGTGAGGTGGCCTCCTTGAACCCAGAGCAGAGGATAAAAGGACACGGCCGAATTTCGAGGGGGTATGAATACTTTTTTAAGGCACTGTATGATGAACTCAGTTCCTTCCAGTAAAACGGACATACTTTAGTCCAGGGCCATAGAAGTCTTCAGCATTTTCTTTCTCGTAGTTCCTCAAGCTCCAGTATGTCCTCGCAGGTCGGCCATCCTGACCTCTCATTGACCAACGTTGCGTGTCAACAGTTCTTGGTGTGGTGGCCTCCTTGAACCTGGAGCAAAGGATAAAAGGAAATGGCCGAATTTCGAGGGGGTATGATTACTTTTTCAAGGCACTGTATGTTGAACTCGGTTCCTTCCAGTAAAACGAACATACTTTAGTCCAGGGCCATAGAAGTCTCCAACGTTTTCTTTCCCATAGTTCCACAAGCTCCAGTATGTCCTCGCAGGTCGGCCATCCTGACCTCTCGCTGAGTGGCGCTGCGTGTCCATAGCTCTTGCTGATGTGGCCTCATTGAACTCGGAGTAGAGGATAAAAGGACACAGACGAATTTCGAGGGGGTGTGAATACTTTTTCAAGGCACTGTATGTTGAACTTGGTTCCTTCCAGTAAAAACGGACATACTTTAATCCAGGGCCATAGAAGTCTTCAACGTTTTCTTTCTCGTAGTTCCTCAGGCTCCAGTATGTCCTCGCAGGTCGGCCATCCTGACCTCTCGTTGAGCGACGTTGCGTGTCCATAGCTCTTGGTGATGTGGACTCCTTGAACCCGAAGCAGAGGATAAAAGGACGCGGACAAATTTTCGAGGGGGTATGAATACTTTTTCAAGGCACCGTATGCAGATCAGCAGTTCTGACTTCTTTCATTGAATGCTTTGTCCCCTGGTCAGTCGCTCATAGTCTATAGAGTACTATGGCCAGAGTGCAGCAGGCCAACCAGAGAAGGTCGGGATTGACAGCCCTCCATATTTCTCTCCAGACAGATTTCCTTTAAACAAACACTTTAATGCACTCCATTTCCAGTTTTTCGTATCGATAGCCTCCTTTTACCGCCATGCCTCCTAGGGCTCTTTGGCAAGAAAAACATCTCTTTGATGGAGAGATTAAGCTGTCTAGCAGCAATAAAAGGGTTATATAATCAGGCTCACTTGAGTTTTACACATCTCAATGTGTTCCTCTTTACCTAGCCCTGATTAATGTGAATGCAATCAGAAGGAGTCTCTGCAGGGAAACATGTTGCCATTAGTGTAAAAAAGATGAAGAGGGCCTGAGATGAAGAAAAAAAAAAAAAAAAAAAAAACATGCAGCGGAATATTAAAACGCAGCCGAGGCTGCGAAAGGAGAAAACGCTTTGAGTGCGTCTATATCGGCATTCCCGGCAAATGGAAGGGCACATCCTCCATTCAGCAGCTGACGGCTCAGCGGGGCCTTGTGGAACGCGCGCATTAGGGCAGAGTGATTGCTTTAATAGTGAGTCACGCAAATCTACATGAGAAGCAATTAAGTTAAATTTACTATTTATTCCAGCATTACCGATGGCAAGGTTTCGCCACAGCCGTAATTTGTATCCAGCTGAAGGTGCAAACCCCATTAAATGTCACGAAAGCAGAGAAAAAAAAAAGTTTAATCAAAAAAAAAAAAAGAAAAAAAAAAAAAAAAAAAGGGAAATAAATCTAAATCGGATCTGAAAAACATGATACCTGCAAGAAAAGCCAAGGGCAGGCATTAAAGTAAACCTCAGACATAAAATATGAACAAAGCATATCCCTCTATAGTGGGAAGTGTCATTTCTGTCTGCCGCTTTCTTCCTCTGTTATCCATATCAGTCACTTCTGAAACGTTTTTCTCTTTTTTTTTTTTCTCTGGATAAAAAAAAAAAAAAAGTGAAATGTTTTTCTGACACCAAGAGAAAAAAAAAAAAAAAAGGTGACATGGGGTGGATCTCCAGCACACAGCCTGTGTTTGAAAGCCTCAGCTCTGTTCCTGTATGAAGGGGGATGTGTCCATTCTCTTCCAATCAGCTCTCAGAGCTCGCCTCCCTGAGCTCTGCAGAGTGTAATTTTAGCTTTCCCCCCCTCGTTTTCTGACAGCTGTATAAATTCTGCACTTTGAACGGATGTAGAGAAGAGAAGACTGCAGATAAACAGGTATTACCTCTTATTAGTGACTATGTGCAAACGAGAAGATCTGGGCAGCCGCACTCCAGGAAGTAATAATCCAAGTTTCTTTATTTTATAATCAGGAACACATCAGATACAGGACATCATAGACAGAGTGTACAGATCATAGGCTAACGCGTTTCACACTTGTCCAAGTGCTTACTCATAGGTATTACCTCTTATTAGTGTCCACCTGTGTTATAGGAGTCCTTTAGTCCTCCCACATAGAGGAGTGTATTTCTTCCATGGTTGAGAAGCAGGATCTTTCATTCTAGTGTAGCGGCTGGTATTTGATCACCTCTGCGGTTTTTATTTGTGGCGCCAGAGACACTCAGAAACACTCGGGGACACGCTCTGAAACACTGGGGGACACTTGGGAATGGAGTGCCTCCGAGCGTCACCGGCACCCCCCGCACCTCTGGCCAAATGCGGTACTGCACACCCCAGCGGCTTGAATCCTGCTCGTCTTGCGTGACAACGCTCGCAAAGCCAGTCAGGATTAAAAAAAAAAAAAGCTCATTTATATTGCGAAACGCTCGTAAATCGCATTACTCGCAGTCCGAGGTTCCACTGTAATGGTGACTAAAATTTGATACACATTATACAACTTTTTTTTAATTTTAGATTTACTTTCAACTATGTAGTGCAAGGGCCGGCCTGATTGCATACAAATTGAAAGGGTTTAGGTCTGACCTCATAGTATATGGTTTTGGTAAATCTAAAGGAAAAAAATCTAAAGAGAATTCTATAGTGTGTATCCAGCTTAACCACTTGCCGACCGTCCGCCGCAGTTACACTGCGGCAGAATGGCACAGGCAGGCGAATCGCCGTCACAGTACGTCGGTACCATAGACGGCCACCGGGGGCACGCGCGCGCCCACAAAGTCGATGCAAGTGCCCGGCAGTCTCAATCACCGCTGGGATCCCGCGATCGCTCGGAGCACACGGAGAACCGGGAGCTGTGTGCGTAAATACACAGTTTCCGGTTCTCTGAGGGGAGAAGAGACAGATCCTCTGTTCATACAAAGCATGAACAGGCGATCTGTTAGTTTCCCTGCACAGTCCACATCCCCCTTCAGTTAGAACACTCCCTAGGACACACATTAACCTCTTCACTGCCCCCTAGTGTTAACCTCCTTCACTGCCAGTGACATTTTTACAGTAATCAATGCATTTTTAATCGCACTGATCGTGGTGTTAATGCCAATGGTCCCAAAAATGTGTCAAAATTGTCCGACGTGTCCGCCATAATGTCGCAGTCACAATAAAAATTGTCGCCATTACTAGTAATGAAAAAAAAAAATTATTAATAAAAATGCCATAAAACTATCTCCTATTTTGTAGACGCTATAACTTTTGTGCAAACAAATCAATATACGCTTATTATTTATTTTACCAAAAATATGTAGAAGAATACGTATCGGCCCAAACTGAGGAAAAAAAAATGTTTTTTAATATATTTTTTGGGGATATTTATTATAGCAAAAGGTAAAAAATAACGCGTTTTTTTTTTCAAAATTATCGCTCTTTTTTGTTTATAGCGCAAAAAATAAAAACCGCAGAGGTGATCAAATACCACCAAAAGAAATTTGTGGGGAAAAAAGGACATCGATTGTGTTTGGAAGCCATGACGCACGACCGCACAATTGTCAGTTAAAGCGACACAGTGCCGAATCGCAAAAAAGTGCTCTGGTCTTTGACCAGCCAAATGGTCTGGGGCTGAAGGGGTTAAGAGAAGATAAGGTCCGTGTACAGCCGGCACCTAGGACCCCACAGCCCTCATAGGGATTGGTTGTAGGGTAAATACAGGTAATTGAAGCCATCACAAAGTGCCTAAACCTTACCACTCTTGTCACATTGGAAAGGCTTTGAACATGGTAAGGTTCACTTTAAGCAATCGATTTCTTACCTGGTTTTCCCAAGTCTCAAACTGAACGTCTTTGTTGTCTACCAGCGTTGTGAGGAAGAGATCTACAGAAGGAAAATAAAATGATATAAACGTTAGTGAAACCATCAATAGAAGAACCTGATCATAAATGATACATATCCCTACATGTAACAATGACATAATAGGCAAAGAACAGCAAAAAAAAAAAAACTTTAATTCACCCCCTGGCGAGATCCAGACAATCTTTTTGAAGTCATTAAACCCATCAAAAACTGTCAATACACGCTATATTACATTGTGTTCACACTCACTCATCCACTACAGAAAAGATGTCAAACTGGCGGCCCTCCAGCTGTTGCAGAACTACAAGTCCCATCATACCACTGCTTTTGGGTGTCATGCTTGCAACTGCCAGCCTTGCAATACCTCATGGGACTTGTAGTTCTGCAACAGCTGGAGGGCCGCCAGTTTGACACCTGTGCACTACAGCATTTGTTTTCTGTAGGATGCAAAACTCCAGGTTGATCTTGCTGTTCACTGTCCCTCCCTCCTTGTCTGTGTCCCCGCTGCAGCCTGAGATTGTGCAGACCAGCTGTTGACCTCTACTGAGCATGCTCCAGTTCAGTTCACTTCAAAGCTGTTCATTTGCTCATTTTTCTTATCTGAGCAGCCCATGTGACTACAGAGTCGCACATGTGGGCATATACAGTGGTAAATAACACTCCTCCTCTCTCTCTCCCTCTTCCTCCATGTCCTGATATTGCTAAACACCATGGGGGATGGGCAACTGGGCCAGATTTTCTCTTATGCCATTTGATGTCACCTGACAGTGAACGTTATGAAGTCACACCACTGTTAATCTGGTGTTGGATATGTATTACTTGTACTGCTACATCCCCTGTGTGGGCAACACACAAATCATCTTTGTCTTGTTTTTTGTTGTTCATGGCAAATAAAACAAAAAACAAAAAACAAAAAAACACTATGGGGGCAGGATATAAGATGTTAGATAAATGGAGGCTTCACCTCCCTGTTAGTCCCAGCACATGCACACCATAGACACAGGCAGGAGGGATATCACACCACCATGTTATTGTAAAAAGAAAAAAAAAGGAGGAAAAAAAGGAGGAGGAGGAGGAGGAGGTGGTGGTGGTGGTGGGGGGATGTCATAAAAGCAGAAACATAGTGTAGCTGCTAACTTTTAATATTAATAATTAATATTAGGACACTTACCTGTCCAGGGAACCCCCAATGTCGGCACCCCAAGCTGATTTTTATATTGGCTCTCGGGTGCAGCCGCCGCCATTCTTTGCAAGGGAAATAAGAAAGTGGAGCCTTGCAGCTTCACAGCCGGTTCCCTACTGGGCTCGTGAGAAGCGCACTGCACTTTCTGAATGGCCCAGTGGCAGAGGAAGGAGGAGGGGGGACGGGTACCTGTCCAAAAAAGGAACCCCCCCTCGAAAGGTGCCGAATGTGGCAGCCGAGGGGGGGAGCAAACAAGTGGAGCTTCCCCTTTAACCACTGTGTATACACCCACTCTATAGTCCTTACCTCCCAACTTTTTGAGATGGGAACAAAAGTATGTAGAACAAAGGACACACCCCTGCCATGCCCCCTTAAAGGAGAATTATACAAAAAAAATGATTAGGTAACCCCCACAAGTTTTTTTTTTTTTTTTAGTATACTACTAATCCTTTATACTGGCTTTTGAAATTTACAAATACAGCAATTTAGAACTTGGATGACAGTTTTAACACTGTAAAACACTTTCAATAGATAAATATGTGTTTAATATACAACTACATAGATCAGACCTAAATCAGAGATAGGAGGAGGAAAGGGGGCGAGGAGGAAAGGGGGCCTTTGTTCCAAATCAGGGACAGTCCCTCAAAATCAGGGACAGTTGGGAGCTATGTATTAGTCACATGGGCTGCACAGATAAAAGATAAGAAAAAGGAAAAAAATTAACAGCCTAGAACTGAGCATGCTCAGTAGAGGACACCAGCTGGTCTACACAATCTCAGCCTGCAGTGGGGACACAGAGAAGATGGGAGGGACAGCTGAAGGCAGGATTAACCAGGGGTATTTCACTTTACACAAAACAAATGCTTTAGCGGCTTTGTGAGTATGCAAACTCTGTTTTATAGCGTGTAATGAGACTTTTTCATAGTCTGGGTTTAATGACTCATTAATGCAGAACCTCACACTTGGATCACTGAAGTTTACCCACAGCCTTCTGGGACATGTCACAGGTCCCAGAAGCCTGCAGGAGCACAGTGGGAAGCTGGCTGTGAATCTGCAAGGAGTCACAGCCGGCTTCTTTTAATAAACATGCCAGAGCTGGGAACCTGAAGACCGGCCCGGGTGAGCACGGCACTGGATCCCTGGACAGGTAAGTGTCCTTTTATTAAAATTCAGCAGCTACAGTATTTGTAGCTACTGACTTTTAATTTTAATTTACATTTTTTAAGATTCACTTTAAAAACAATATATATATATATATATATATATATATATATATATATATATATATATATATATATATATATATATATATATATATATATATAATAAAAATGTGTAAACTTTCAAAATGTAAAATAAAATTGACCAAAAATATTCTTCATGTCTACATTACCAGAGAGATGTTTTCCAGTAAATATAAAATGTTCCTGTTTCTACAGATGATGTCTAGTCAATGAATCTTATGCAACAAACCTGGAAGTCATATTTAATTAACCCGTAATCATTTGAATTGCCAGTCTGTCCTCATTGTGCAAGCTCAGGCATGGTCCGTGTGGCAAGAGATTTCATGTTCTCCATGCATGGAAGCACAAGAGAGATCCCAGACATCTTTTTTAATAACGCTGCACCTTCCCCGTACATGAGCAACCCCCATCACAAAGCAGTGAACAGGAACCGATAGGATGACTGGAGAATCAGAGGAGAAACATGGACTACGGTGATCAGCTATCTTCTACAACCCCAGAGCCACTCTGAGAATGCTAGGAGCCTAAGGCTCTCATTATATGTGGACATGTCAGTTTCTACAGTCCCAATGTTCAATAAAGGGAAGTCAGTTCACCGAACACTTGTAATAAAAGGCCAAACATGCCCACATCTCTGCAATGCCAGGACTGATTTAATAGAACTATATTTTCAGGATGTATGAATTTAAAGCTAAACTCCTAAAAAAAACCACAAAAATCCTTCCATGCAGTAGGGTGGCCCCTGCACTGCAGGAGTTAGACGCGTTTAGGTCTACAGTGGTAGAAAAGCACTTTTACTTACACAACTTCATGCTCCCGTAGGCTCCATCTGTTCTGTCTGTGCTAAACTGGTGGTGTCCGCTGTCTTTTCTCCCCCACACTTCAGTGGTCGCAGGTCCTCTTAGGTCAACATGTACAATGCAGGACTTGTAGCCTTGCACTGGACATGAGGATGCTAAGAAACAGTCCACAGCATAGAGTAGAGAGGAGAATACTGCATACAGTCCACTGCCCGAGTAGAGAAGAGAATAGAGGAGCAGAGGAGAGCATAGAGGAGGGGTAAAGGTGAAAATGTAGTAGAGGAGAGCATAGAGGAGTAGAGGCATAGAGGAGTAGAGAAGAGAGTAGAGGCATAGAGAAGTAGAGGAGAATATAGAGGATTAGAGGCATAGAGGAGTAGAGGAGAATATAAAAGAGTAGAGGAAAGTATAGAGGAGAAATAGGCTTGCAAATAGCAGTACAGGAGAGTAGGGTGTAGAGGATTAGAGGAGAGCGTAGAGGAGTGCATAGAGAAGTATAGGACAGAGAAGAGTATCAGAGAGAGTAGAGGAGAGCATAGAGGAGTAGAAGAGGGAGCACAGGAGTAGAAACATGCATAGAGAAGTAGAGTACAGTGTAGAGAATTAAAGAGTAGAGGAGAGAGCAGAGAAGCACATAGAAGTAGAAAAGAGTGTAGAAGAAATTAGAGGAGAGGGCCGGCTGCTGGGTGAGCGGGGGATCAGGTGAGTAAAGCTGAGATTTCAGGTACATAAAACCTAAATGATTATTAATCTTGGGCAGTGCGAGGGGCCGGCCCACTGCAAGGGAGGATTTTTTCCTAAGTTACAATCAATAATACATCCTTAGGGCTGTTTCACATGGGCTTCAGCTTGTATAAGAGCAGTGCAAACAACAGGCTTAGACAAAGCATTTGCAGAGCTTTCGGGAAGCTTTGTTGAAGCTTTTGAAGTACCGTTTAGCTCCAGTTTAAAAATGTTCAACATATATCATAATGGGAGTGCTGATTGCCACTTTAAAAGGAGCTACTAGCAGGTTTCAACAGGCTTTTAACAAGCTTCAATAAGTTCTGAAGCCTGCTAGCAGATTATGCGGCCAGAAATCCCCAGAACAGTGGTGCGTTTGCGGGAACATTGTTTCGGACAGATCGCACAGATGCACCTTCACCAGCCAGGGATGTGAAACTCTTCTTGGGCATATTTCTTATCTTGCCCTGGCTGGTCCTCAAGAGCTGCATAATGCAGCATTTGACCATTTTGCCCTGGCTACTACCAACTTTTTATTATTTATGTTTTATACTATTTCCGCCAAAGGTGTGCCACTTGGTAACCTAGATCTGAGCTGGATCTGGGGTGGGACATTTAGAAACGTGTGGTATAATGTACTTTATGTAACCGGGGCTGTGGAACCGTTTCTGGGCATCCTGGTGGGCATGCCCTGGATAATCAAGACTTATTGTGGACATGTTTTCCAGCACATAGACAAGGGAGGCAGGGTGGGGAATTCCTGTGACTACTAGCCATACTGATAAGACTTGTCTAGAAGCCTAGCTGCTAAGGTTTAAAGGTTGCATTGTCATGTTTTTACTGGTTGTATGTCTTATCTTACCTGCTTATCTTATCTTACTATGCTAATATCCCCAAGCGGGGAATGTCCTACTGGGGGTATAAAGTATGTGTCTGGGTTTCAATAAACAGTTATTCCCTGGGTTTTACCTCAACATCTTACCTGAATATGATGCTTGGGGGTAAAGGGCTGCTATTAGTTACCGGTCTGCTGGAAGGGTTTGGAGGGCAGGAGGCACCTAATCGGGGCACCAGGCGGTCCATCACAACCAATATCCTACTGGGATCCAAGGAGCCCCACATTGATTTGAAGATAGACATGAGTACTTGCAGGCACCACAAGGAACACTGTTGTTAACCAATTCTCTTTAAAGACCAGGTCCCTTCACACTGAGCTAACCTAACTTCATCCAGAGCTAAACTTTTACACAGGATAATGCTATTCTTCATACATTACTGTGAAGCAATCACTACCATGAAACACTAATCACACCAATGCAATCAGCATGGCTCGGGAAGAACAAAATGGCAGACAGATGGCAGCAATCACATCATTTAGCTCAGTATCTTTCTATATTAAGCAGTGGCTTTCATGCTCTTTAAAGCAGAAACAAATAACAACAGATGGCAGAAGTCAACTGGTCTTCATTGCCGAATTCAATACATCAAAGTGAAAGTTTCATAAGACGCACAAAGAATTGTAAGCCTTGCAAGTTACCTCCTGACATTTGGAAATGTCAACTTTCAGCCTCAACTGTGCGGCTCTCTTGAGTGGACTCTTTGTTGAACTGTGCAATGACGATGAGATTTATCAATATAAAAACACTGAACCTTTGCTGTTAGATAGCTATACAAAGTCCAATTATTGGGAAATTAAGTCTCGTTAGACTTAATCTACAGTGTATGATGCCCTGTGGGGATACAGTTGGATCACAAACAGCCAAGATGATAAAGGTGGATCAATGACAACTTCTTCCTAGCTTATTTCTCGCTTCGGCAAGGCTTCCTCTTCACTGTGGAACTGATCTCCTGAAGCCTCTTCTTTTCAGTGCCTTGGCTGGTGGTTGCACATTAATGTCATTAAATACAAGCGGGGCCAATAGCCCTGCATTGTATGTGATGATGGCAAAAGCCAGCCCACAACTCAGAGCGTCGGAGAGAGCCGAAGAAAGTAAAAAAGGTAAGTATTCTGGCTTATTCCTCTACCATTAGATTTAACAAGTATTTAACTAATGCAGGGTGGGGGGAGGCACTAAAGGAGTATTTTTTTATCCAAAAGTTCAGCTTTAATATGGCGTTACCTAGAGCCAGTACTAAGCAATGTGGGAGAATGCAACAGGTGAACCAACTAATGATGAACCACTTGGTTGACTTTAGATGTCGGCCTGCTAAATCTTCCAGGAGGCAGGCTGTCTAACTGACTGCTTGCAAAAGCCTAACTCTGGGGAAAATGTAAAATTATCCTTGCAGTGGGGCTGCGCCAGAAATTTTACTTCCCTGATTCTCTGCTCACTGGACAGATAGCTCTCCCCCACACTCTGGCGGTGGACTGTTCCTCAGTGTCCAACGCAGGACTATGAACTATATCTTGGTCTTGATGACATCAGGACCTGAGACCACTGGACAAGAAGCTTTATGGAGCAGTCTAGCTACGGGGAGAAGACGAGTGGAGGATTGGGTCAGTAAAACTTCTTTATTTGTTCCCCTACACCAGGGATCTTTAACTTTCTAAACAAAGGACAAGTTTATTGTCCATCAGACTCTAGGAGGGCCAGACTAGAACCAGTAAGAGTAGAAAATGCTTGGTGGTCAGTGAAGTCAAAAAGAAAATCACATAGTGTCTGTGGTCGAATAGTGCCCCATCAATGGTGTCAGTGAAAGCAATAGTGGTCCATTGTCAGTGTGAGGGATCGTGCCCCTTTGTTAGTGTCAGTGAAAGCAATAGTTTCCCATTGTTGGTGTCAGTGAAAGGAACAGTGCAGTGTCGTTGGTGTCAGTGGAAAGAATATTGCCCTATTGTTGGTACCATTGGAAAGAATATTGCCCCATTGTTGGTGGCAGTGGAAGAATTATGCCCCATTGTTGGTGGCAGTGAAAGGAATAGTCCCCCATTGTTGGTGCCAGTGGAAGGAATAGTGCAGTGTCGTTAGTGTCAGTGGAAAGAATATTGCCCCATTGTTGGTACCATTGGAAAGAATATTGCCCCATTGTTGGTGGCAGTGGAAGAATTATGCCCCATTGTTGGTGCCAGTGGAAGGAAGGATGAATGTCAGTGGGAGGAATGATTATTATACAGGATTTGGTTTACACAGCGCTTTAGAACATGAGTGTAGACAATACCATTTAATACAGTAGGAGTCAGAGAGCCCTGCTCGTTACAATCCATGAGGGAGGTTCAAGAGATACAAGAGGTAATAACTGTGGGGGATGGGCTGAAGGAGAAAATAAAAGTACAGTTCTTAGTGGGTGCCAGATAGGCTCCTCTAAAGAGAAGGGTTTTCAGGGATCGTCTGAAAGTGGACAGAGTAGGAGATAGTTTGACAGATTGGGGTAGAGATTTCCAGAGGATGGAAGGAATAATGCCTTGTATCAATTAAGAGGAATAGTGCCCCAAGGGCCGGAAAAAGGCAAGCAAAGGGACGCATCTGGTCTGCAAGCCGCAGTTTGGAGATCACTGCCCTAGACCAAAACAAGCTATTAACTTTTGTGATGTAGGCACAGCCCCACTGCATGGGTTTATTTTTTAGCTTTCCAGAGTTGGGTTTTAATATAACAAGGACCTTGATGATGGGAATCTTCATCTTTAAAACAAAGATCAGCCCTTTTAGGTTAAAGTAGATGTAAACTCTAACTAAATGAAATTAAGTTCACCAAGGTGCTGTGCATCTAAGCACTGCTGATTTACGGCAGCATCTTTTGGTCAACGTGCAGCTCAGTGATGGCTGCATTTGATGTCTCAGGGTAGGTTTCCCGATAGAGACAACAGATGACCATACCAACTTAATGAGGGTTGAAATGGTCACTTGAAGCTACCTTTGGATAGGTTGACAACACAAGAAAACAATTGGAAGACAGTAACAGAATGTTGAGGAAGAACCCTCAAGCCTGGATCACCAGAAATTTATTTAATGATTGGAAGATTTAAAAAAAATGAAAACAGCTTCGAAATTACATTAACATATTACAGTTTACGTAAGATTTTAGTAACTGGGTTTACATGTTGCTCCTTTGCGGGCAGTGAAATATTACAGCTTGCTAGCAAAGCTGGACTCGATTTGTGGGAGGAGAGCCTCTTTAAAAGGCCTGGTTCCATACAAAGGAAACTTCAATCTTTATTTAACGCATCATGTAACTTCTGTTCACGTGGCCTTCACACACATGCAGCAGGAGGAATGTAAAAAGAAAACTAGGACAATGTAAAAATAGGACAACATCTGCACTCTACATATCTTTTTTTTTTCACTGAACGTGTGTTTTTTTTTTTTTTGTATCGCACTTGTACAGACTTTTTACTGTTTTGAGGGCAAATATCTGCTGGTTTTTGGAAACAGCACTTCTTATGTAAGCCAAACTCCTTAAACACAATGGGGGGGGGGGGGGGATTCAATAAGGCAGTCGTGACATATCTGTGGTGGTGTTGTATGTAGGTGCTAGCCTGGTTCCAAATTCAGAAAAACCCTATGACTATTTCAGGTTTAGTAAAGTCACATGTAAAAAAGAACAAGTAGTTCTCATTTGCGACACTTTTACTGTACAGCGATATTGTTGCGATCAATTCATACCCAAGCACTCCTTCAGTGTCATCTACAGCTCTGTCTCATGCTCTTTCTGTTGAGGTCCACCAAGGTTCTGTCTTTAGAGCCCTTCTTTTCTCTATCTACACCTCCTCCTTGGTTAGTTGATAAACCTCTCGCTTGGCCTCCAATACCCTCTCTAGGCTGATGACACGCAAATCTATCTCTATCCCTCATCTCACCCTTTCAGCCTCCTCATGTGTCATTAATTTACTAACTGACGTATCAGTATGGATGTCCCAACACTTTCTAAAACTAAGCTAATATTTCCTTCCCTATATGTCTCCTTTCCTGAATTTTCCATCAGGATCAATAACATAACTGTCAGTCCGCCCCTTCTTAACTAATGGAACCATCAAGCTACTAATTCACTAATTTGTTATTTTTCGTCTCGACTATTGTAATTCCCTTCTCGTTGGCCTACAGGCTATCCCACCTTTCAGTCTATTGTAAATGCCAGTGCCAGACTGATCTACCATACCAACCACTCCGTGTCCACCACCCCTTTCTGCTGAACCCTTCACTGGCTTTTGCTCACCCAGCGTATTGTAAAGGAAATTTGTAAGTTCTGTATATAATTGTATTCTATTTTGTATGTATTGCACACTGCCCTCACTGTGCACACAGCACTAATAATCTTTTCATTACATGTTTACATTCTTTCGAGTCCTGATTAGAATTAGTCTGCCTATGTTACGCCCTTTGTTACCATAAACATACAATTGTAATATTAATGTGATACCTACATAATCACGTGTATAAAACCCTTCGATAGAGTCATAATAAAGCAGAACACTTTATTTGGAAAGATGCTGAGTGTATCTTTTGTATCTGTTCCCTACTGCAGTAGTTATTATTAATTTGGAACCACTAATCAATAGAAGGATAGGAGTTGCCTATCTATAAATTATTGTCAGTAAAAAATTCAAAACACTAACAGCAACATACAAAGTCATAAACAACTCTGTCCCCAACTACATCACCAACCTCATTTCAAAATATCAAATCAACCATCAGTTTCATTTCTCCCAAGAACTCCTATTCTCTAGCTCCCTCATGACCTACAACTCATGCTCGCCTCCAGGACTTTTCTAGAGCCTCTCCCACCCTCTGGAACTAACCAACCCCAATCCATCCCGTTATATCCTACTCTGTCTGCCTTTATGCAATCCCTGAAAACCATTTATACAAGGAAGCCTACCACACCTCCACCTAACAAATGTAAAGTATTGTCGAGTGGGGCTTTAAGCAGAATATGGTGGCAATTATACGGTGGGGACGGAAAGTATTCGGACCCCCTTAAATTTTTCACTCTTTGTTATATTGCAGCCATTTGCTAAAATCATTTAAGTTCATTTTTTTCCTCATTAATGTACACACAGCACCCCATATTGACACAAAAACACAGAATTGTTGACATTTTTGCAGATTTATTAAAAAAGAAAAACTGAAATATCACATGGTCCTAAGTATTCAGACCCTTTCCTGTGACACTCATATATTTAACTCAGGTGCTGTCCATTTCTTCTGATCATCCTTGAGATGGTTCTACACCTTCATTTGAGTACAGCTGTGTTTTATTATGCTGATTGGACTTGATTAGGAAAGCCACACACCTGTCTATATAAGACCTTACAGCTCACAGTGCATGTCAGAGCAAATGAGAATCATGAGGTAAAAGGAACTGCCTGAAGAGCTCAGAGACAGAATTGTGGCAAGGCACAGATCTGGCCAAGGTTACAAAAAAAAATTCTGCTGCACTTAAGGTTCCTAAGAGCACAGTGGCCTCCATAATCCCTAAATGGAAGATGTTTGGGACGACCAGAACCCTTCCTACAGCTGGCCGTCCGGCCAAACGGAGCTATCAGGGGAGAAGAGCCTTGGTGAGAGAGGTAAAGAAGAACCCAAAGATCACTGTGGCTGGGCTCCAGAGATGCAGTCGGGAGATGGGAGAAAGTTGAAGAAAGTCAACCATCACTGCAGCCCTCCACCAGTCGGGGCTTTATGGCAGAGTGGCCCGATGGAAGCCTCTCCTCAGTGCAAGACACATGAAAGCCCGCATGGAGTTTACTAAAGAACACCTGAAGGACTCCAAGATGGTGAGAAATAAGATTCTCTGGTCTGATGAGACCAAGATAGAACTTTTTGGCCTTAATTCTAAGCGGAACAGTATATGGAATTTGGTACTATTAAATTCCCCGTTTTTAACATTGGTTCTTTTGAATATAATTTAGCGGGATGTAGGTACCCGTAATTGGTGATACACACTTGACACATACCTAATACATAACTAGCCTCTGTGGACATAGAATAATACAGTACGTAGGTTTTGTCACTTTTGGACAGGAAGCATGTTGTAGGCAGAATCACAAGGCAAAAATGAAGGGAAAAAAAACCCCAAAAAGAAAACTGATGCAGCCACCACATCTAAAGACCGGTGAACAGCAATATATTACATTTTTCCTGGATTTTTGTACCTCTACTATTAAGCTCTGAAAAGGGCGAAACACATCTGAGGAGTCCTCTACAGGTGGAGAACAGGAGCTGAAGCCATCTTTTACCCATCTCCATAGGTGTGCGCAGCCTGTTGCATTAGGATGTGCACCCCAAAGATCAAACACACAGGCTTTTCTCTGCAGCCTCAGCTGCACTAGACAGGGAATGAATGGGAAGTGCTCTGTGCTGAGCGGCTTCCTGTTCATTCACAAACTGAAGCATAGTAAACACTATGCTTCAGTTATGAATGGACACCGTGAGCGAGTGTGTTCATTTAGAAAAGGAAGGCGCTGGGAAATTACATATTTACTAGCACCTACCCCCTCTCTCCATCCTGAAACATCCCCCACAGCAGCCGGGGGGGGGGGGGGGGGGGGGTTCGGAAAAAAACATGAGAACTAGAGATGAGCTCAGGCACTAGCATCTGAACCCACATGTGTGAGCCTGCCAGGAAGCGGTCACCTATATGGATCAATCATACGCGGCCGGGGCATTCTCCATCCTGCAGCCACACGTATACAAGGGGCATGTATAACTGTGGCTACGGGGTGGAGACTACACCTGCTGCATATGATTTACCAATACAGGGGGCAGCTTCCTGGCGTTCTTGTATACATCAGTTTAGATACTAGTCCAAACATGCCCGAGCTTAATCACTAAATGACAATTAATTGTCTGGACCAAGAAAAAGCAGGCAGATCAGATAGGGAACATCATTCTCTTAGGAACTAATAATAATAATAATAATAATAATGAAAATAATAATAATAATAATACTACTACAATTCATCCTACATTTCTTTACAGCGTAAAAAAATTGGGTCTTGTGGTATTTTTGCCACAAGCTGGAGTTGCTCCTTAAGACCAGCTAGTCTC
The DNA here is from genome assembly GCA_037952925.1 of Lithobates clamitans. Taxonomy (NCBI): domain Eukaryota; kingdom Metazoa; phylum Chordata; class Amphibia; order Anura; family Ranidae; genus Lithobates; species Lithobates clamitans. The sequence continues at coordinate 149,286 of JBBGZY010001090.1, forward strand.
TTTGCAAAGAGATTTCTGAGTTCTATGTCTCGCAGCAATTCATGTGACAGCAATTTAATTATTAATCAAATGATACAGCTTTAAAAGCCTTGGCAATAAAGGAAGGGTTTTGTTTAAAACATCAGTGGAATTGAAAGTCTAATTAAAACAGGAACTAAATTAATTAAAACAAGGTGCAGTCTTACAATAAAAGCCATTCCAAGAGTTGCATTTACCGCTACATTAACATAATGGCAACATAATAGCAATTTTACTTAACGTACATAATGTAAATGAAAGTTTTTTTGGATGATAAGTGCTTCGATGTGAATTTTAATACCACTTTAATCCTTCACAATGTTGAATGGGAGGAAGAGAAGATCAGGATTAAGGAAATTTTGTCTGAAAGCTTCAAAAAGTAGTACGTCAATGCAAATTCAATGTGGAGGTCCATTTCATAGTTGTAAGCTAAATCCCAAAATATAAATGAACATGGGAAAAAAAAAAAATAACCGAGTCTATCGCTGAACTGAAGCTAATGGGATGTTTTAAACTCCCATTTTATTTTTGTAGAATTGATACTAAAGGCTTTTTTTTTTTAACCAAACTTGATAGAACATGACATGTAAATCTGTAGAATAACTAATATTGAAATAGTAATGGTGTTACCTTTTAAGAGAATCAGTCATCTTGCCCATTCAGGAAAAAGCAACGTTCTCCTACTAGACCACCCTTGACCTTCTTATGCTCCCCTTCCCACTGTTCCACCCCTACAAATATACTACATGGCCAAACGTTTCACCGCAACTGACCATCACACCTATATGAACTTCGACAGGCAATTCTGAAACCATGGGCATTAATATGGAGTCCCCCTTCAACCAGTTGTGGTTTTAACTGCCTGCACCCCTCTAGGAAGACTTTCCACAAGATTTTTGAGCTTGTCTTAGGGAACTTGTGTCCATTCAGCCAAAAGAACATTTGCGAGGTCAAGTACTGGTGTTGGACAAGAAGATCTGGTCTGCAATTGTGACTCCAATTCAACCTAGAGGTGTTCAGTAGGATTGAGGTCAGGGCTATATGCAGGATACTCAAGATTCTCACACCAAACTCATTAAACCATGTCAGTATGGAGCTGGATTTGTGGGCAGGGGCAATATTATACTGGAAGAGAAAAGGGCCATCACCAAATGGCTACCACAGGGTTGAAAGAGCACAATTGTCAATCCTTGGCCCTTTTCGACACCAATTGAAAATCGGAAACTTGCCTTTTTGTGGCAGCCAAACAGGCCATAACTAAGGCCTTGAAAAAAGCCTTCTGTCCACTTTCAAGCAGTGAGAGATCGTTCTCGCGTCATGGAAAAACGTCCAGCATTCTAATTGACTCTGACTCCAATTTCCTAAAAGTCTGGGAACCCTGGATTAGTTGTGCTCTCCCATTACTACATCCCTTTAGTTTAGGCCAGTTTTAATGGAACACCTGGCCTGTCCCTGAGTCTGTTGGGATTAGCTCTCTTACCTCCTCCTCCTCCCCCCCCTTTTTTTTTTCTTTCCTCACTTGTTTTCACACACCCATCTCCATCCCTCCTATTTTTTTTTAGGTACACTTGAAACCCAGGACGTTCTGCTCCAGTGGGTGTTATAAGAGAGTTAGGTATACCCCTTTGGCTGGACCCATAGTCAACTACTTTGGGTTTGAGAAAGTTTTACCTCAATTAAATACGACCTACCTGTGAAATTTTGCTATGCCCCTGCATGGACGCACCTGTTATCTCATTTCTTCAAAAAAAAAAAAATAAACAAAATTATTGAAAAGAAAGTGTCCTTGTATGCTGTGGCACTAACAGCACCATTTACTAAAAAAAAAAAAAACTGAACTCCATCTTTAAAGCTGAATGCCAACTAACCCTTCTGCATCTCAAAGTTGGGTTGGTGACCTCACGTTTCTTCAAGACAGTTAAAGTGGTTGTACACCTCAGACATGAAATATGAACAAAGCATATCCCTCTATAGTCTGCACTTGTCTCACTCAAGTGCACTAAGGGTGATTTCTGTCTGTTGCTTCGTTCCTCTGCTATCAGCATGAATCACTTCTGACAAGTTTCCCTGACACCAAGAGAAAAATGGTGACAGGGGAGGGAGCTCCAATTTTTATGTAATTTTTAGTATATTACTATATGTTAGGGGTGGACCTATATCGTTTTTTTTCTGGGCCGATACCGATTTTTTTCGGCTGCCCTTTTTTGTTTTCACTTTTATTGCTGTCACAAGGAATGTAAACATCCCTTGTGACAGTAATAGGCAGTGACAGGTACTATTTATGGAGAGATCGGGGGTCTATAAGACCTCAAACCCCTCCTCTGCACTTCAAAACGCCAACATCTGCGTTTTTAAATACTTTCCAACTTTTAAAACTGGCATGACATTGCTTCCGGGTTACTAGATTCGAGACCCAATGAAAGCCGATTCCGGCTGGTCACTCAGGGCTCCCAGTGGGACAGTAGACCCGGGCGGAGCAGCGGAGGGGGGGAGGGAACTTCCCCTTCCGCTGCTTGTCATAACAGCCGAGCGTTTCCTTAGCCGCATCAGTTGTTATTACAAGAAAGCTGACCGTATGTTCTAAAGAAAAGTCCCAGGGTGATGCCTACAGCTGCAAGTATCACCCCAGTATAACCACTTGAAGCAATATCGGTAAGTTTGTGACGGATACCGATTCTTCAAAAAAAGTGAATATCGGCCGCACCGATAATTGGTCGAGCCCTAGTATATGTGGTAATACCTTATTTATTCACAATACTGTTATATGTATATACGTGGTGGTAACAGCACGAAGGGCAATTGTCATTTAACTGCTTCAGATCCGGGCCATTGCCAAATGACGGCAACAGCGCGGATCTTAATTGCCGGGACTACGTCCATTGACGTCGTCCCGTGCACGAGCGGCCTGCGCGCCCCCTGCAGGGCGCGCGCGGCGCGCTCGGTGATCAGCGAGTCTATGAGACTCGCCTGATCACAGATCAGAGTAAGGGGTTGGTCCCAACCCCTTACCACATGATCAGCTGTCAGCCAATGACAGCTGATCATGTGATGTAAACAGAGCCGGTAATCGGCTATTTTCCTCCTCGCGCTGACAGCGTGAGGAGGAAAAAAAAAACCCGATCACCGGCGGCCGTGATCGGGACATCAGTCCCGATCACGGCGATCTTGTAACACAGCAGTGCTGCCTACCAGTGCCCACCAGATTAACCCATCAGTGCCCACAGTGCCATCAATCAGCGCCACCCATCAGTGCCCACAGTGCCACCCATCAGTGCCCACAGTGCCACCCATCAGTGCCCACAGTGCCATCCATCAGTGCCCACAGTGCCACCCATCAGTGCCACCCATCAGCACCCACATCAGTGCCACCCATCAGCACCCACATCAGTGCAACCTATCAGTGTCACCTACCAGTGCCCATAAGTGCCCATCAGTGCCGCCCATCAGTGCCCCCCATCAGTGCCGCCCATCAGTGCCGCCCATCAGTGCCGCCCATCAGTGCCCCCCATAAGTGCCCCCCATCTGTGCCACCTATCTGTGCCACCTATCTGTGCCACCTATCCGTGCCACCTATCCGTGCCGCCCATCCGTGGCCATCAGTGCCGCCTTATCTGTGCCCATCAGTACCGCCTTATCTGTCCCCATCAGTGCCGCCTTAATTGTGCCTATCAGTGCCGCCTTAACTCTGCCTATCAGTGCCGCCTTAACTGTGCCTATCAGTGCCGCCTTATCTGTGCCTATCCGTGCCCATCAGTGCAGCCTATCAGTGCCCACCAGTGCCGCCTCATCAGTGCATATCAATGAAGGAGAAAAATGACCTGTTTGCAAAATTTTATAACAAACTATTAAACATGATTTTTTTTTTTTTCAAAATTTTCCATCTTTTTTTGTTTGTTTAGCAAAAAATAAAAACTCCAGCTGTGATTAAATACCACCAAAAGAAAGCTCTATTTGTGGGGAAAAAATGATAAAAATTTCATTTGGGTACAGTGTTGTATGTCCGCGCAATTGTCATTCAAAGTGCGACAGCGCTGAAAGCTCAAAATTGGTCTGGGCAGGAGGGGGGTTTAAGTGCCCAGTAAGCAAGTGGTTAAGTCACGGGGGTAGCACAGCACCATTTATTGTTTGCAGATTTGTCTATTTGTCCGAGTTTAACATGGATGGACATATCCTCCTACTGTGTTTTTGTATTCCGACAGCTGCCAACAGCTTTAAGCATAAATTAACAATGTTAGCATCTAAATGGATGCAGTCACCGTTCAGCCAACAAATTTCCAAAAGGCTCCTTTGACAAAAAAATGATTAAACCGCGCCCACAGAACCCTACACTTCTTGAATTTCGACTAAGCCAGGAGGAATTGGCCAAATTTTGAGCAGTATATAGCCAGCTTAACTATCCTCTCTTCTCCTGCCAGAAACCTTCATCCATTGTGCAAAGTAGGAAAACCTGACTAGCCTGCTGTGCTAGCCACCCACTGGGTGTCTTCAATGTAATTTGTTTTTCAGAACTTGTTCAGCAGCGTGCTAACTGACTGCCTGATGTACGGATAGCCACAAGTTGAAGAACTGGAAAACCTGTTTATACCCCTGGTGCCCAACCTGCCTCATGTGCCCCTTTGGAATTTTTTTGTGGCCCTCGGGGGCCCCTGTAGACACTAATCTGTGTTTCCCTATTGTCCAGTTATACCATGAATTCAAGCATGTAATATGTCTCCAGTCTATGACCGTCTCTTGAAGCATATCCCTAGTCCTCAACAACTCCATTAGCATGTTCACAGTCTATGATAGACTCCTGTATCATGTCCTGAGTCTCTGACCATCTCTTGTATCCTGTCTGCAGTCTCTATCATGTCTGCAGTCTCTGACTGTCTCTTGTATCATGTCTAGAGTCTCTGACCATCTCTTGTATCATGTCTGTAGTCTTCGACCATCTCTTGCATCATGTCTGCAGTCTCTAAACCATCTCTTGTACCACGTTGCCAGTCTCCAACCATCTCTTGTATCACATCTGCAGTCTCTGACCATCTGTTGTATCACGTCTGCAGTCTCTGACCGTCTCTTGTATCATGTCTGCTGTCTCTGACCATCTCCTGTATCATGTCTGTAGTCTTCGACCATCTCTTGCATCATGTCTGCAGTCTCCAACCATCTCTTGTATCACATCTGCAGTCTCTGACCATCTGTTGTATCACGTCTGCAGTCTCTGACCGTCTCTTGTATCATGTCTGCTGTCTCTGACCATCTCCTGTATCATGTCTGTAGTCTCCAACCATCTCTTGTATCACGTTTGCAGTCTCTGACTGTCTCTTGTATCATGTCTGCAGTCTCTGACTGTCTCTTGTATCATGTCTGCAGTCTCTGACTGTCTCTTGTATCATGTCTGCAGTCTCTGACCATCTCTTGTATCATGTCTGTAGTCTTCGACCATCTCTTGTATCACGTCTGCAGTCTCTGACCATCTGTTGTATCACGTCTGCAGTCTCTGACCGTCTCTTGTATCATGTCTGCTGTCTCTGACCATCTCCTATATCATGTCTGTAGTCTTCAACCATCTCTTGCATCATGTCTGCAGTCTCTAAACAATCTCTTGTATCATGTTGCCAGTCTCCAACCATCTCTCGTGTCATGTCTGCAGTCTCTGACCATTTCTTGTATCATGCCCACAGTCTGACTATATCCTGTTGTGTCTGCTGTCGCAGATAATGAATATTCTTTGAATTTTATGTGTGGCCCTTTGTGGATGTCGAGGGCCACACTCGAGGCCAAGAAAATTCAAGTATTAAGAAAATTGACCACCACTGGTTCATACAATAATCTACTAAAAAGAGGCAGAGCAAGGAAGTAGAAAGGTTAAAAAAGTTACACCAAAAACGTATTTACAAGTAAACTTCATGCTCAGAACCTAAAAATGTGTGCAGACTACAAACACAGAGCATTTTCCCTTTAAACAGTAACGGCACGGTACAGAATTGCCCTTATCAGGCGGTAAAAGCCTGAGCATTAACATCTATCAGCTTTCTGTAAGAAAGTTATCCAGTCTCCACTAACCTCCTGTCTATCTCCAGCCTTGGCAGACAGCGGCAGACAGTGGCAGCAGCAGCTGACGTGCAGACAGGGTAGGTGATAGGGTCACCGCTCAGCCGGGAAGTTATTAGCGACGATACTTACCTGGGTCATTCCAATTTCATAAAGAAATATTCTCTCGGAATGCAGAGGCGAAATAAGGTGGAGGGACGGCTTCGCCGCAGACCCGAGACGTGACAGAATGAATGCGCTTAACCCGACGCTCATACATTCTTGCAGACCAAGGGCAGACAAGTCGTGAGCATCATTGAGGCTCAGCGCCTATGAAATTTATGAGCCGTCTCTTCGCTAAACAAATCTATCACTGCCAGTGACACCCCAGAAATTGCATATTCACACATAATTTGTATTTAGAGCTGTGACTTCCAGATTGTTGGGATTTTATTTGCTTAGGCAAAGTTTAGGGTAGACAAACAGGAATTCATCTTTTTGTTTTTTTTTAACCACTTCAGCCCCGGAAGGATTTGCCCCCTTCCTGACCAGGCCATTTTTTGCGTTACGGCACTGCGTCGCTTTAACTGACAATTGCGCGATCGTGCGATGTTGTACCCAAACAAAATTTATGTCCCTTTTTCCCAAAAAATAGAGCTTTCTTTTGATGGTATTTGATTACCTCTGTGGTTTTAATTTTTTGCGTTATAAACAAAAAAAAAAAAAAAGTGACAATTTTGAAAAAAACACAATATTTTATACTTTTTGTACTTTTTGCTATAATAAATATCCCCCAAAAAATGTTAAAAAAAAACTAATTTCTTCATCAGTTTAGGCCGATATGTATTCTTCTACATATTTTTGGTAAAAAAAAAAAAAAAAAAAAAAAAAAAATCGCAAGCAGCGTATATTGATTCGTTTGCGCAGAAATTATAGCGTCTACAAAATAGGGGATACATTTATGGCATTTTTATTATAGTTTTTTTTTTTTTAGTAGTAATGGCGGTGATCTTTATTGGGACTGCAACATTGCGACGGACATATCGGACACTTTTTTGGGACTAGTGACATTTATACAGCGATCAGAGCTAAAAATAGGCACTGATTACTGTATAAATGTCACTGGCAGGGAAGGGGTTAACACTAGGGGGGCGATCAAGGGGTTAACTGTGTTCCCTGGGTGTGTTTCTAACTGTGAGGGGAATGTGGCTGACTAGAGGGGACATATTGTTGTTCCTACTTAGTAGGAACACACGATCTGTCACCTCTCCCCTGACAGAACTGGGATTTGTGTGTTTACACACACAGATCTCTGTTCTCGCTCTGTCACAAGCGATAGCGGGTGCCCGGTGGTCATCGCGCCCGCCAAGGAAGGCACGTGCATCGGCTCCAGGAACACGCTGCATGCATGTGCACCTGCTACAGTGTCTTTAAGAGCCGTCGTACAGCTTTGAGGGCTCGCCCAGGGGAGCCAACCTGCCGCAGTATAGCTGCGGCGGCTGGTCAGGAAGTGGTTAAGACTTATCCAAGTTGGCAACAGGCATACGTAGAATGTACATATAGGACACATGTAGCAAACACAACGAATCCGGCCCACCAGGCCATTTTATGTGGCCCTCACACCTCTCCTGCAGCTGCAGTACCTCCCTCGTCTTCATCTCCACCTCCACCCTGTCTCAGCAGTCTGCAGCAGAGAGGAGGACAGAAGTCCTCTGCTTCTCTTTGCAGCCACCAGAAATCCTTCTACAGATCCTGCACCTCCCTGTGCAGCTGCAGCACCCCTTTGTCTCCACTTTCTCTGGTTCAAGCAATTAGCAGACTCCAGCAGCTGACTCCAACCCACCTCTGGTTCTCCTGCAGACCCTGCACTTTCTGCTCCCCAGCTCCGCCCCCAAGCTTCTTCCCGCCAGCAGCACAGGGTAAGGGAGGAGAGGGTGCACTGTGGTTCAAGAGAGGGTGGGAGGGTTCTTGACTTTTGATTGTTGGGGGCTATTGACATCTGATGTAAGGGGGCGTGGGGTGCTCTGGACATCTGCTTATAATGAATATGAGATTGATACAAATCCATGCCAGCTGAAAAAGGAGGGTAGCACACTGCTGGTATCATCCACAAGAAACGTTATTGGAGACCGCTCAGACAGGACACCATGGCAGAACTATGATCTATCTGAGCAGCAGTGTGCTACCCTCCATTTCAGGAAAGGAAAAGGAAAGGAAAGAGAAAGAGAAAGAGAAAGAGAAAGAGAAAGAGAAAGAGAAAGAGAAAGAGAAAGAGAAAGAGAAAGAGAAAGAGAAAGAGAAAGAGAAAGAGAAAGAGAAAGAGAAAGAGGAAAGGGAAAGGGAAAGGGAAAGGGAAAGGGAAAGGGAAAGGGAAAGGGAAAAAAGGAAAAAGAAAAAGCTGATGCGGGGTAATGGCTGTGACCATGGAAACACGTTGGATGTACCATCTTGATTAAAAATTTTTATTGATTTTTTATGGACTCTACAGCCATTGGTGTGAGACTCCCACTAATTGTAAACCATTTTTCTATGCCAGTCATTTTCTGTTCCAATAAGATGCGTCTCCTATTGGGTGTGACACATCAGATTTTCTTAGCTCAATGGTAGAACCAAAACAGTGAGTTTACTCCACGGCAGATTTCATTTTCAGGGCTTTCCTGTCCACTTTTAATTTAAACAAATATCAAAACTTCACACAGGTATGTCTTCCCATGCAGGAGGTCCTCACCATCATTGCACAAATGTAACATTCAGCCTCCTGGCTCTCTTGTGGCAGCTTTTCTGCTCCAAGTACCTCTTCAGGGTCCCTCCTGAACTTTAGTACCTTTGTGGTCCTCCTGACTATGAAACAATCCCAGTGTTTATGCACAGACATTGCACTTCAACTCTCCATCTTTCTTACAGCTTCCTTACTGCTTCTGTCCCTCATGGACTCTCTCACAGGCTCAGGCCTTGCTCCGTCCTGATCTGGACACCATGGTGCACACCGGCACCTCTCACAGCTCCCTTCACACACTGACCCCCTCGGAAGGGTGAGGCTCTGAGCTCTATTTCTTGCTCTCATTTGAAGCCAGCAAACACCTGTGCCATCAGAGTGTGCTTGCTGCCCACAAAACCTGGCATAAACCTCCATTTTACAGAGTAGCACGGGGTCACCCTGCTACAAGAGTCATAGAACAAATATCTAGAGAAAGCTCCAATCTTTCTCAAATCAACCACCAAAAAACCTGTGTTTTTCCCTACAATGGAATTAGTTTATTGCCAGCGGCTGCTTATATACGGCATATCTTCCCTTTGCCTCCCCATAGCTTTGTTCCCCTTCGGTGGGAGGGAAAAGAAGTTACAACTTGGAACTTGCACAAGGCTGAGAACTCCCTCTGCCTACGTGTCACAGTGCTGGATGTGAGAGCAGCCAATCACCAAGCACCAGCACGGTCATGTGGGAGGAAAAGGGAGTGATGGAGGCCACATATCACTGACATCACTTCCTTCAAAAATCTTTATTGAGCCAAATATTGCACATCAGAATACTCATCTAGAAGACTCACCCCAGTAAAGTGTTTGACCCAACTGGGCTTAGTTATAATCTATGACTCCTCACATAAGTGGGGAAAGTGCAAAGTCTGGTGCAGCTCTACATAGAAACCAATCAGCTTCCAGGTTTTACCGTCAAAGCTTAAAAGCGGAGTTCCACCCAAAAGTGGAACTAATGCTCATTGTACTCCTCCCCCCCTCCGGTGCCACATTTGGCACCTTTCGGGGGGGGGGGGGTTGGGGGGCACAGCATACCTGTCTTTTTTCACAGGTATGCTTTCCCCACTTCCGGGAGCCTTAGCCGCGGGTATTGATATCACGGCTCGGACTCCCTCCTCCTCCCCCCGTCGCCTGGCCAGTAGGAGAGAGGAGCGAAGCCTCGGGCATGCGCAGTAGGGTTCCAGGCCTGAAGCCGAACGGCTACACTGCCGGGTTCCCTTACTCGCAATGGAGGCGGCATGCACCGGACAGCTGATGGAAACATCGGCTGCGGTGCCGACATCGCTGGACAGGACAGGTAACCCAGGACAGGTAAGTGTCTGATTATTAAAAGTCAGCAGCTGCAGTATGTGCAGCTGCTGGCTTTTAATTTTGGCAGCGGTGGGCGGACCTCTGCTTTAAATAAACTAGCAGCAGTTAGAAGACGATTGGCTGATCAGTTTCGGAGTGCTCCAGTTTTAGTAAATAGCCCCCCATAATGTCTGCATAGAGAGGGAACTGATTCCAAGGACTGGCAGCTGGGGTGCTGTCAAATGAGAGCGTGTCCGGAGATTGGGGGCAGTGAGGTCTCTGATGATCGTCTAATAAGAAGGGGAGTGAGTGACGTGCTCCCCATATCTACAAGTATCAGGTAAGTCAGTCTGCTTAGTGAGAGGAAAGCCTGTTACTTCACATAAGCATATTAATGAAGCTGCAAACACATAACTGGGAGGCAATGCAAATAAAAGATGAACTGGCACTTTAAAAACACAAATATGCCAATATAAAAATGAAAGCCCACACGGTCGCTGTAAGCTACGCCGCCGGTAACAAGCAGACAGCTGGTGCACTTATCACACGTCGCAATCGCTGAGAGTTTTACTTTGTTACTGTAGTGAATAGAAACAAACATCAAGCATGCAAAGTTTTGATCTCGTCACAAATCACCAGCGCCAGCTGTCAGTGTGAAGCGGGAAGATTTCATATGCGCAAAAGGCGCTAATGTTATCCCAGCTGCTCTTCAGTATTTATCAGTGGAAGAAAAATGATGAGATTATCAACTGAATCAGAACAATACAAAAACACAATTAACAGTTAATTTATACAAAATCAAGTATTATAATGAGCCTGTAGTCTCACTTTACCTGGTAAAATGGCTCCACGGCTTTAGAGCCGTGCAGATCGCATTATCCCTATTACTACCTACCATGCCCTGTTCTGCACTGTGTCTCCGTGTAAAGGAAGCCATCTTTGAAGAGGAATCTTTCTTCTAATGTCAGAGGTGATTCCCTGCCTTCTCTGATGACTGGGGGAGTAATGATCAAGAAGCATAAGCAGAGGTGGAAGCAGCACAGATCCACAAAGTAAATGAAACAAGAACAGAGAGATCCTTGCACTGCAGAGCCTCAGATACAACTTTCCCTCCAGCAAGCAGAACAGAGAGCAGCACAGTAGGGACATCCTCAAATCTCACTCCAGATCTGGGGAGACTTGCAGTAAGAGGCAGCAGTGCCTTAGATCAGTGGTCTCCAAATTGCGGCCCTTTGCCAGCCTTTATCCAGCACTTGGGACACTATTCCTCCTAATAATATGATGTACTATTCCTCCCATTGATACCAACAGTGGGGCAAAATTCCTTCTACTGACACCAATGATGCGGCATTATTCCTACCACTAATATCAATTATGGAGCACTATTCCTCCCACTGACACCAACAATGGGGCACTATTTCCTTCCACTGACACCAACAATGGGGAACTATTTCTTCCATTGACACCAACAATGGGGCACTATTTCTTCCATTGACACCAATAATGGTGTAATATACCTCCCTTGGATACCAATGAAAAGACACTATTCCTCCTCCTACTGACCACCAAGCCAAAGGCCATGTTTATTTTTACTGTGCTGGATCAGGGACATTTTCCACCCCCCACCGGCCGAAATCCAGCCCCCCCAAAGTCTGAACAACAGATAACTGGCCCTTTATTTGAAAAGTTTGGAGAGCCCTGCCTTAGATGATCACACACTGTAGATATACAGGTATGTGGCCGTAGGAACAAGAGTGCCTATGTAAAACGTGCTCGGCTTGGGGTTCCTCGATTCTCATCTAGCAAAACTAGATTATAAAATAAGGTTTGGATTTATTTACAAATGGGGATATACATACATTGTAGTTACAAATAAGGAAGGGGGTAGGGAGGAAGGTGGACAGGGGAAAAGGGGAACTCCTCTCTAGTTGAACACAAAGTCACACTCATTTTCACTGAATCTCTCATACCAGGGCCCTGTTTGTCTAGACTTGAGACAGTTGGGTGTAGGCAATCACAGCCATGGAAGACATCTTGAACCAAAGGTCATGACCATTCATTCCTGTCCCAGGATTAGGCTTCATGTACACGGGACGTTTCTCAACCTCTCCTGAACACTGGAACATCACAGCTAGTAATCCACGTTTAAAAACGCGTGTTTAGTAGCGTTTACAAGCCGCGTTTAGCTGCGTTTGCGTTCAAGAGTGTTTATTAAGGATAACCTCGTTAGACCATCCCAAATGGATTAGAAAGTACTAAAAACAAGTATTTATTAACTATGTCAGCCATTCTGTGAGAGAACAATGTGAGTAGCAGCTGAGAAAGCAGTGTGCTTGTAGCTAGCTGTTATTTTTTTGGTTGGTTTGTTAATATGGATCCCATGATGAGCATGTGTGAGGAAATGCTTCTAAAGTTGCTTTTGCTGAGGCTCCAAAGACATAGAAAATTGCGTGAGAGGACCAGAGTTCGTCGCTACTGGACACATCCATTGATGGCTCAACGCAAAGTCCACAGGATACTTTTCTAATATGTATGTTCAGCTGCATAATTACCCAGAGAAATGTTTTAATTTTACACACGTCAATTGCCACCTTTGACGTTTTCTTGGAAAAGGTTAGACCCCGTCTAGTTCGCAAATTCTCAATGGTTGACGGGTGAGAGAAATTCCTATTTAACTTCAGCCTCAAGTAATGCAAGTTGTGTATTGCACAGCATAATTGGCTGATGAGGGGAATATCACATGGTATATCAAGCTTGCATACAGCGATAATTGAGTTTTTGGTGTGTTTTTAGAATTTTCCAGGCTCAAAAGTAATGAATAAAATGTTTCCCTTCAAAAACGCTACTAGACGAAAACGTGCCTAAAACGCGGGTAGCCGCATTTGGCCTTTGAAATGCCTCTAAACACAGCTTCTGAACGCCTTTTTTTGGGTTTCAAAAAAAGCCTCTAAACGCAACTGCCTAGAAACGACTATAAATGACCCTGTGTACATGTACTGATAAGATAACATAGAGGAGACATTGGGTACCCTGTGTACATGTACTGATAAGATAACAGAGGAAACATTGGGTACCCTGTGTACATGTACTGATAAGAGAACTTAGAGGAGACATTGGGTACCCTGTGTACATGTACTGATAAGATAACATAGAGGAGAGATTGGGGACCCTGTGTACATGTACTGATAAGATAACAGAGGAGAGATTGGGTACCCCGTGTACATGTACTGATAAGATAACATAGAGGAGACATTGGGGACCCTGTGTACATGTACTGATAAGATAACAGAGGAGAGATTGGGTACCCTGTGTACATGTACTGATAATATAACAGAGGAGAGTTCAGGAGCAGTTGAAAAAAATGCCCAACTACTCCCAAACCTCCTCTTACCAGCAGCAGTGTACATGAGGCCTTAGAGGTGAGGTCTTGCTCAGATGACCACACAAGATGTCAGATAACCCCCCCCCCTTCCAGGAGGCATGCTGTCATTCTGGCCAGGTGTGGGCAGTAAACACCTGAAGGGGTCCTGCTTTTCAATGTGCTAATAAGCTTATGTAGTCTTCTTTGATGTCACCTGGCTGTGCAGTCTTCATCTGCCCTAACACATAGTCTATTGAAATTTGCTTCTTCCATACTTTAGTTCATATCCAAGCTGCATTCATATCAATTTGTATCCAATTTTACAGCCTAGGCACAGGACCATCAATATACTTTAGGTGGAATTCAAGTCAAAAGGGTAGATTTTTCAGGATACTACTTAGACAAAATGATCTACAAGAAAGCACATTTTTTGAGTATAGATTCACTTTAGGGTATAGGAGAATCACTTTTTTTTTTTTTAAACACATTTGCTTTAAACACCAAAAACTACCCCACATCTGCTTCTCAGAGCAGACACCAATGTACTGTCTTGAACATGCACATAAGGCTTAATGTTAAAGACACAGGCCCTTGAGTAAAAAAACAAAAAGAGGTGACTATGAATTGTAAGCTCTCCAGACAACCAGTGCACCAAAAAAAAACAAAAACAAAACATATGCTCCATGGTTAAGCTGCTATTCTTCCAAGATGAAATAGATTGATGAGAACCGCACTCTAATCTATACTCTTACAGATTGTTTTATTAAACGATCTATGATACAGCCATCAAGTCTCCACCCGAAAAACCATCACCTCCTTGACACGTTATACCTCCCAGTGACTTGATCACAAGTATAAACAACATTGTGTGATGAAACGTAAAAAAAAGGGAGGGATGGTTTTTCGGATGGAGACGTGATGTCTGTAGCTGTATTATGGATGATTTAATAAAACAATCTTCAAGAGCATGAATTGGAGTGCGGTTCTTATCAATCTGTTTTCAATTTAGGACAAGAGAAGATGGGCTTTTCCAACACATAGTAAAAACAAACGACAACTGCCCCAACCTATAACCGGCCTTAACAGCAAGGAGCACATGGAAGGGCGACGCATGTCAAGCAAAAACAAAGAAAAATTCCCAGCTCAACTCACCAGCCAGCCTGCAACAAACCGAATTGTTCTGTCTAACAGTTCACGTTAAAAACTGGGGTTTAGTTTTCACACATTTGTAAATACATGCGTGAGCTGCAGAGGCCACAACAAGGCATCCCAGTATTTTCTGCAGCCCTAACTCTATAAAATTTGAGAGCCTGGATAGTAGGTGTAAGAGTCCAGGGCTTACTACGCATGCACCAATGGTGCATTGCCGCAAGAGGAAATCCGTGCCAACTGAGCATGCGCCAAAGTCGCCTCAGGGCGCCAAACCGCACTTGCGCAGAACACTTGATTGAAAAGGGCAGGAAAATGCCCAGGACGTGCACAGGAAATGTCCTCAACCTGAAGGAAAAAGGCGGGAAAAGACCCAGCAGGGGCACAGGAAATGACATGAACCTGATGGAAAGAGGCTGGAAAATGCCCAGGAGGCGCACAGGAAGTGACCTCAAACTTCCCTATATAAGCCCAGCCCAGACACTGCCAAATTGCTGGATTATCTTCAGTCCCCCTTGTTCCTTGAACTTGTTGTGACCTGGAAACCTATTTGACTATTCTTGATTGACCTCGAATTTGTACCTTAACCATTCTACTTCTTTATCCCTTTGGTACTCAGCTGCCAGACTGGAACCGACCTCAGCTTGGATCTCAACCATTCTTCTTCGGATTAACCCTTTTATGCTTCGTTGCCCAACTGGACTTGACCTCGGCTCAGATCTCGGACTAAGGCTTGCACGGTGCTCCACACCCCTGGCACCACTGCCACTCGGTGTCCACCAAGTCTCTGTCTCCATCTCCAGAGGCTTTAAGGACCCGCGGTGAAAGGGAGGCCTCCCCACTACTTCGGTCCCACATCAGGTACGTGGCCCTCATGACAGTAGGAGCACATATACAGTATAGTAATGGATAGACAGAGGGCAGGTATGCCTGGAGGGAGCCCACTCCTCCTTAAAGACACAGGGGCGCACTGGACACCCAGCACAATGGCAGCAAAGGTTTGATGCATATATTTGCAAATGTGTGCAAACTAAAGCCCTGTCTTTAACGTGAACTGTTAGACAGGACAATTTGATTTGTTGCAGGCTGGCTGGTAAGTTGAGCTGGGAATTTTTGTTTTTGTTGGGCTTTTCTAGCCAGCATCCTGAGTCCAGAGACAAGTGGAAGGAACGGGTCTGGAGTGGTGCTTTGTGCACAGGACACTTTCAGCTATTCTTCCAAGATATATATTTTTTCCCTCTATTTTATCTTTGAGAAACATGCAAAGACAGAACAGAAGCACATAAATCAGCCTTTTTAGTCAACAAGCAGGAAAACTGTAAACACCCATAGGGGAGAGAAGCCAGCACAGTTCTGTAGATTTATGTTTCTGCAGTAGAATAATGTAAATAGGCGAAAGCCTTGTGTCTCTAAAAAAAAAAGTTATATATTCACCATATTACCAAAAGTATTGGGACACACGGACACACACACACACACACACACACACACACACACACACACACACACACACACACACACACACACACACACACACACACACACTAATGACATCCAAGTCTTAGTTCGTAGAGTTCAATATTGAGTTGGTCCACCCTTTGCAGCTATAACAGCTTCACCTCTTCTGGGAAGGCCGTCCACAAGGTTTAGGAGTGTGTCAAACTGTGAAACGGTGAAAAACAACCCCCACACCATAATCCCCCCTCCACCAAATGATTTGGACCAGTGCACAAAGCAAGGTCCATAAAGACATAGATGAGGAGGTCCTGACCTCAACCCGATAGAACACCTTTGTTCTCATCTAACATCAGTGCCTGACATCACAAAGGCGCTTCTGGAAGAATGGTCAAACATTCCCATAGACACTAGAGCTGCACAATTCTGGCTAAAATGAGAATCATAATTTTTTTGCTTAGAAAAAAGATCACAATTCTCTCACGATTCTCACGGCAAAACATCATCTTTCACATTATAAAAAAAAAAATTTGGTAAACTAAGTAAGCGTCAGAAAGACCGATGCGCAAATACAGTGCAACATAAAATATTGCAACAACCACCATTTTATTCTCTAGGGTCTGCTAATATATATAATTTGTTTGGGGGTTCCAAGTAATTTTCTAGCAAAAAATACTGCTTTTAACTTGTAAGCAACAAGTGTCAGAAAAAGGTTTAGTCTTTAAGTGGTTAAATTGACCTCATTTACAGACAGAAGTTTATTCCTTTAAGAACCAAATGATACAATGTTTCTCTTCATCTCCGCCTAAGCAATGTTGTGATAAAACTTGGCAGGCTGCCTGGATTTATTATTTTTTATTTTTTTGTCAGCTGTCAGAAGTGAGCAGAGAACTCTGAACTTGTTAGATAGAAATCGGGAACATGTCCTGACTTCTCTCCGTACATTCTACAAACACTGACTCCCCCCTACGATAGCTAAATGTAGCTACAAAGTGGTGGGCAGAAGAGTAAAACAAAACAAAACAAAAAGAAAATAAACAAGATTATTTATAAATCTATAATATCCAAGCCAAATCTTGGAGGACACCTACAATCCCATTTGAGTTGGTGAAAGCCAAATTATCATGGATTATGGTCAATGAGGGTCTTTCTGCAATTCCACAAAAAAAATCAAATTGTTTGAGAAAACATGGAACCTTGGATCAACTACCTAACAGGGGATACATAATAGGTTACGATAACGTGCTCCTGGATCAGACCAGCTATACTACTTCCCTGGAATTTCCATTTTCTTTCTATTCTTCATTGTTTTATGGTTACTTTCCTGCTAGGTTGACATGTTGCTTAAAGAAATGCTCAGGAATGTTAGCCTAAGACCCCAGGGTCCACCTATTTTCCTAGGTCTGTCCACTGGTGGACCATGTCTTTTCACAAATGGAGTGCCCTGAGTTGTGTACTCGCATATACTGCTCCAAAGAATGGGATCACATTGCCGACCATGTGGTGGCGCGTAGACCCCCTTCTACCCAGACAACACTAAAAATGATAACACATTAGGATGCAGCAACTATGGGGTTCCCCAGGATCCTGGGGGTGCAGTCTTAATATTGTTACCTTTTGTGTACTCGCATATAGATCCCACTGCAGACCATGTGGCTGTGCGTAGACCCCCTTCTACTCAGACAACACAGAATAACACATTAAGTGTCGGTTCAAACTGAGGCAGCATGACTTGCAGCGCGACTGCCTTAGGCGACCTGGACACGACAGGAGCGGCGACTTGCAAAACGATTTCTGTATAGAAGTCAATGAAAGTCGCCTCAAGTCGCCCCCAAAGACGTACAGGAACCGATTTCTAAGTTGGAGCGACTTGCGTCGCTCCAATTAGAACGGTTCCATTGTACAGAACGGGACGCTACTTGTCAGGCGGCTAAGTCGCCTGACAAGTCGCCCCAGTGTGAACCGGCACTAAGATGGTGCAACTCAGGGGTTTCCCAGAATTCTCGGAGTGCTATCATAGTATTGTTACCTTTGGAGAATGTTCTGAATATATTTCTCAACATCGATGACTGCTCTTAGATGTACGGCCCAGAAATTTGTACTGAGCAACTTTGCATAATATGTAAAATTCTGTACCTCTTTTTTTCTGAAATATAACCAATAAAAATGACTGAAAACTAAAAAAAAAAAAAAAAAAAAACTAAAAAAAAAAAAAAAAAATAATTTAATTTATTTATATATATACCAAATTAGGCCAAGCTCAGACAAAATTTTTGGGTGGAGATCAGTGGCGGCTGGTGCTAAACTTTTTTTTGGGGGGAGGTAAACAAACCCCCCTCCCCCAGGTCCGCACTCACCCCTCCATGGTCCCCCTCGGCCAACCCGATCTGCCTCCTGTCCTAATTGGCCGGGAGGAGAAGCCGGAAGACAATAGTGAATATTGATTCGCTAGGGTCACGAGTGGGAGCCCAACCGTTTTCAAGCCGATTAGAGCCTCAGGCCCTAATCACGCCTTGAAAATAAAAACCTCATAGAAATGTATGAGTCCGGCACCCCGCAAGCAAACTTCAGAGGGGGGGGGGGTGCGCCCTTTATGAACCAGCTGCCCCAGGTGGAGATATCGATAAATTTTACGTGCATGCAAAAAACTCACACACATTATATACAATACCACGCACTGCGTTAACATATGGTAAAACACTCTTTATTATGTTTTATCACAGTACATATTGCAGATCTAAATAAGCCCTAAAAGATTATTCCGTTCTTCAGACCTTAAAAGGAAACAAAAAACAAAAAAATCTCTTCTCTCGCATTCTTGACGGCAGCAGGAACAGAGGGATGGTGACAAGACTAAGACACGCTTCAAAGATTGTTCCTGCCGAGACTCTTATTGAAAATCGTTTCACAATGCCAGAGTGGCTGATAAACAAATTTTCTCATTTTCACGTGGGGAATTAACCTGACTTTTCAGAACAGCCGGTGAGTCTCCGTGTTGGCGGATATTATCCAACAGGAAAGTAACAGAATTTCACCAGCAACACAAGAAGCTATGGAACTTTCAATCAAATGCAATCTCCAAGCTACAGGCGTGAAATGAGGCCGGAGAAAACGTTTAGATGGCAGACTTTGAAATCTGAACCAGGCGACGTGGGTGTGTTCAATTTACCAATGTGTCTGAAATAAGAAATGTCTGCCTTTCAGCGTACCCACCCATCAGATTCAAAGCGGCACTGGAAAAAAATGACAGCAGGGGAGCCAAGGCTGGAATACGCCTACTAGGACCAGTCATGTAGACCAGGGGTCTCCAAGCTTTTCAAACAAAGGGCCAGTTTAAATGCCCTTCAGACTCTAGGAGGGCCGGATGGTAGCCAGCGGGTGCAGAAAATTTCCCGGACCCGGCATCAGTGAAAATAAATATGGCTTCAGGGTTGGTGGTCAATAGGAGGAGTGCCCCTATTAGTAGGAGGAAAAAGTATCCCGTCATTGGTATTAGTAGAAGAAATAGTGCCCCATGTTGGTGTCAGTGGGAGGAATAGTGTCCCAAGGGCCGGATAAAGGCTAGCAAAGGGCCACATCTGGCCCTCGGCCCGCAGTTTGGAGACCCCTGATGTAGACAAATGTCTAGACCAGCCTTTCTTAATCCTTTTACCCTAGAGGAACCCTTGGAATAATTTTCAGGTCTCAGGGAACTCCTGGTAGAATTAGTCCATCGGGGGGGGGGGGTCATTGGGAAAATGCCCCTTACCTTGTTGGCAGTAAGTGGGAAGAATGCCCTGCTAACAGGGGTAGCCAGAATGACACCTTAGCAGTCACACCACTGGCTCTGCCAAGTGGTGTTGGACCTGGAACTTTGCAGGCATCATCAGATGGGAGGCCGCAGTTCAAGAAACCCCTAGCCAGCACCCCCTGCAGGAACCCCAAGGCAGCCTTTTTCAACCAGGGTGCCCTGGGTTCCTCAGGGGTGCCTTTGCAAAACGGGTCTTTATTGTGAAGCATTACAACCTTTGGAATCATCCCGGTTAGTCACTGCCATCCCAAAAACTAACAATGACATCGGCTGATAAGGAGGACGTGGGCACCAGCACAGCAGCCTTCCTTGCCCCTTCCCTGCCCCTCTCTGTTAGCACTGGTGCCATGTTAGCAAAGAGGAGGAGAGAAACGCTAGAATACTAGACAGTACCAGTTTGCAAAGGTGTAGGAATAAATCATCTCTAATGTTGGGTGTCCTGCATGTGTGGATGCTGCTGCGATACGTAATAGTACTAGTTTAGCTTTTTACATTTTATAATGGGAATGCCTTGAGATTGTGCAGAATTTTAAAGGGTGCCTTGACTGAAAAAAGGTTGAGAAACACTGCCCTAGGGTTCCATGGAACCCCATTTGAATATGGTTGGTCTAGGTCAGGGATATGCAATTAGCGGACCTCCAGCTGTTGCAGAACTACAAGTCCCATGAGGCATAGCAAGATTCTGACAGTCACAAACATGACACCAGAGGCAGAGACATGATGGGACCTGTAGTTTTGCAACAGCTAGGGATCCGCTAATTGCATATCCCTGGTCTTGGTAATGGCCAGGACATAGGAGCTGATAAAGCTAAGGGAACGGATGCTGGGACAGTAGTGACTGACCTTTGGCTATTCCCAAATTCTGATCCTCTCCTTCACCAGAGGATCACATGATTGATGACTAGGCATTTACCTATATGACCATTTACCAAGAGTATATTCTGCCAGAAAGGTATTTCAAGGCTTCTTTAAAATGCACAGTAGAGCCTTCTTCAATCAGAATGTGGAATAAACACCTTATTTTTTTGGATTTGTGAATGCAGCTCTTTTAAGAAGGCTCTACTAAGCATCACGATAATTTTGTGGAGCCCTTTGGTTTAAGTAAAGAGACTCTGTTGCTTGGGGTGGACTGCTACAGATATGTGCAGGCATCTGATAGGAAGCTTGCCACTTCTTACTGCCTCCTGTAGATTCCATTTGATCAGTGAGCATTCCTAACCTGTAACAGAGGCCTTTTAAGACAACTTCACCATAGCTTGATTATATTTGCTCCTTGGTCCCCAAGCTCTACTCCATGGCAGCCATGATTTCCATGCAATGCACTGGACATGGCCAACAAGCCTGACATCATTTTGGATCAAATGGCTCTATAATATTAGGCTGTATCAGTGCTGTAAACCAACAAGTTCTGGATGCACAATTGTCCCAGAGACAAAGTTATTTCCATGGCTTTGCCAAATATCCTAAAATGATAAAAAGAATCCCTTGGAGCATCCACACACCTTTTTGTTTTTATTTTTATCCAATGGATACTTTTTTTCCCCCAGTACCTTCAGTTTGTTTGCACGATCTCCCAGGTCCTCTTCCTCCAACGCTTGGCAGGTCCCGATTGCTGCAGAAAACTGTGCCCTGCCATAATGACGTAGCAATGTTCTTGTAAGCATTATCCTGCAAGTCCAGGGGGCCTACCAGTTTCAGAAGGGATGACTGGCCTCACATGCAACTCCTTTGATCCAGTAGTGTGGCCATTCTTTTAGCTGACATAATGATAATGTCTGGGGCATGTCCACATTCCAAGGAGGAAAGGAAAAAGTAGAGTACCAGCTACCATAGGAGTGAGGAATAAGGTAAGTATTTCTCTCTATAGCATTACTCTGGACATCTTGGGAACATATGTTTGAAGTTGGTGACTTGTCATCTTCCCAGCAGGCCGTAGAACATTTTCAGGATTTCAGACAAGCAAAGGAAGCGGGAGGGTTTTATTTAGCAATTATACCAGCTAGAATCTGTTTATGAGTGGTACAAATCTCCAAAAGGGCAAAAGACTGATGACCCTTAATGAAAAACTATAAACAAGCACCAGCACAGAGTCCTCTTAATCTACTCCACTTTACTGCTCACAAACCGCTGCACGTAATTGGTTGGAACAAAATGTTCCAAGGTAGGTAATCTCTTCCTTGTACCTTGTTCCTTGTATGAAGACAGCATGTTTACCGCCTTCTGTACAGTTCAGGCAGACGTAAAAAAATATAATTAAAAATAAAAAGCAAATAATGTTTTTGGACATAAATCACCATCACAACAGGATCCTCAAAAGCAAGCAAAGCTGTGCCAGGCTAAGAGCTCATTGTGCCAAAATAAATAATACCCAAATTCAGAATTCAGCTTTCCAAGCTAGAGAAAAATAAACAACCTATAAAAATGGTCTATATATAAATAAAAGACCAATGATCACTGAGAATGCAAATTATCCATTCACTACAGACTGGTGACATCACTGAGAATGCAGCCTATCCATTCACTAGAGACCTGTGACATCACTGAGAATGCAGCCAATCCATTCACTAGGGATGGGTCACATCACTGAGAATGCAGCCTATCCATTCACTAGAGACCTGTGACATCACTGGGAATGCAACCTATCCATTCACTGGAGACCAGTGACATCACGGAGAATGCAGCCTATCCATTCACTGGAGAACTGTGACATCACTGAGAATGTAGCCTACAAATATTGTTCCCAGGGATTACAATGGCAGTTTGGATGCTTTGCAGACAAATATTGTCAAAAGTATTGTGATGCCTGCCTTTACACGCACATGAACTTTAATGGCATCCCAGTCTTAGTCCGTAGGGTTCAATATTGAGTTGGCCCACTCTTTGCAGCTACAACAGCTTCAACTCTTCTGGGAAGGCTGTCCACAAGGTTTAGGAGTGTGTCTATGGGAATCTTTGACCATTCTTCCAGAAGAGCATTTGTGAGGTCAGGCACTGATGTGGAAGAGAAGGCCTGGCTCGCAGTCATGTTTGAACGGGAAGGGGCCATCCCCAAACTGTTCCCATAAACTTGGAAGCATGAAATTGTCCTAAATGTCTTGGTATGCTGATGCCTTAAGAGTTCCCTTCACTGGAACTAAGGGGCAAAGTCCAACCACTGCGAACAACCCCACACCATAACCCCCCTTAACACGAAAGACACATAAAGGAGGAGAGCAAAAAAATCCCAAGAAATTCTTTAAGTATGTAAACAGAGGATGGGGAGATGGCGAAGGTATTGAATTTATTCTTCTCCTCAGTCTTCACAAGGGAATCGGGGAGCTTCAGTAACCAAAACCAGTTTTCATCCTCATGACACATTACAGGAAGCACCCTCATGGCTAACAGAGGACAGAATTAGAATTAGACTTGGGAAACTTAACATTAATAAACCACCGGGACCGGATATCTTGCACCCGAGAGTACTTAGGGAACTCAGTCAAGTAATTGCCAGACCGTTGTTCCTAATTGTTACCGACAGTCTACTGACTGGCATGTTACCAGCAGATTGGAGAAAATCCAATGTAGCACCAATATTTAAAAAGGGCCCAAAATACATCCCTGGGAATTACAGACCAGTTAGCCTAAAATCAATAGTATGCAAGCTCTTGGAGGAGAAGATAAGGGACAATATACAAGATTTTAGTCATGAAAATGGTATCATTAGCAGTAATCAGCATGGATTCATGAAGAATCGTTCTTGCCAAACCAATCTATTTACCTTCTATGAGGAGGTGAGTTGCCGTCTAGATAAAGGAAGGCCCGTAGACGTGGTGTATCTGGATTTTGCAAAAGCCTATGACACAGTTCCCCATAAACGTTTACTGTACAAAATAAGGTCCGTTGGCATGAACCATAGGGTGAGTACATGGATTTAAAACTGGCTACAAGGGTGAGTTCAGAGGGTGGTCATGGGTGGGAATGGTCAGGGGTGGGTAGTGGGGTTCTGTGCTGGGACCAATCCCATTTAATTTGTTCATAAACGACATGGAGGATGAGGTAAACAGTTCAATCTCTGTATTTGGGGACAATACCAAGCTAAGCAGGGCAACAACAACTCTGCAGGATGTGGAAACCTTGCAAGAAGATCTGAACAAATTAATGGGGTGGGCAACTACATGGCAAATGAGGTTTAATGTAATTTTTTTTTTTTAAATAATTGCATTTGGGTGTCAAAAATATGAATGCAATCTATACACTGGGGAAGAACCCCTGGGGGAATCTAGGATGGAAAAGGATTTGGGGGTCCTAGTAGATGATAGGCTCAGCAATGGCATGCAATGCCAAGCTGCTGCTAACAAAGCAAACAGAAAATTGGCGTGCATTAAAAAAGGGGCTTAACTCTAGGGATAAAGAGATAATTCTCCCACTCTACAAGACTCTGGTCCGGCAGCACCTGAAGTATGCTGTCCAGTTCTGGGCACCAGTCCTCAGGAAGGATGTACTGGAAATGGAGCGAGTACAAAGAAGGACAACAAAGCCAATAAAGGGTCTGGAGGATATTAGTTATGAGGAAAGGTTGTGAGCTCTGAACTTATTCTCTCTGGAGAAGAGACGCTTGAGAGGGGATATGATTTCAATATACAAATACCGCACTGGTGACCCCACAATAGGGATAAAAAATTTTCGCGGAAGGGAGTTTAACAAGACACGTGGCCACTCATTAAAATTAGAAGAAAAGAGGTTTAACCTTAAACTACGTAGAGCGTTCTTTACTGTAAGAGCAGCAAGGATGTGGAGTTCCCTTCCACAGGCGGTGGTCTCAGCAGGGGGCATTGATAGTTTCAAAAAAAACTAGATAAGCACCTTAATGACCGCAACATACAGGGATATACAATGCAATACTGACATATAATCACACACATAGGTTGGACTTGATGGACTTGTGTCTTTTTTTCAGCCTCACCTACTATGTAACTACTACGCAACTATGTAACACCTTTGGGATGAATTTGAGTGGAGACTGTTAGCCAGACCTTCTCAACCAACATTAGTGCCTGACATTACAAATGCGCTTCTGGAAGAATGGTCAAACATTCCCGTAGACACTAGAGCTGCACAATTCTGGCTAAAATGAGAATCACAATTTTTTTTGCTTAGAAAAAAGATCACAATTCTCTCACGATTCCCACGGCATAACATCATCTTTCACATTATACAAAAAAATTGGGCAAACTTTACTATTTAGTTTTTTTTAATTCATTTGAGTTTGGGGTGGAGGAACTTGAGTCCTGACCTCAACCCGATAAAACACCTTTGGGATGAATTAGAGTGGAGATTGCGAGCCAGGTCTTCTTGTCCAACATCAGTGCCTGACCTCACAAATGCTCTTCTGGAAGAATGGTCAAACATTTCCATAGACACACTCCTAAACCTTGTGGACAGCCTTCCCAGAAGAGTTGAAGCTGTTATCGCAGCAAAGGGTGGGCCAACTCAATATTGAACCCTACGGTCTAAGACTGGGATGCCATTAAAGTTCCTGTGCGTGTAAAGGCAGGTGTCCCAATACTTTTGACAATATAGTGTATAAAGGTCTAGCTGGCAAAAGAAAAAAAAAAAAAAAAAAAAAACACACAACACTTTAAAACCAGGGGTCACTGGATCACCAGGGATCGGAGGTATCAACTATTTCATATCCCTGCTAATTCAGTTTCTCTTACTTGCCAGCCTCTTAGTGGACGCCCAGAAATGGTAATCCTTTTTGCTCTATTATTAATACAGCCCTCGTCACCGTGAATATTTTTTTTAATCGGGCACGGCAGACAACCGAGTACACCGTGAGATGAGTTTCTCTTGGCCCACAATCTTACAACACAGGTAATTTTTAATGGGATTAGGCAGATGCGTGATCATAATCCCTATTTAACCCCTCCACCACCCTGGCCATCAATCAATATTCCATAACTCCTTCCCGATTTAAAGGTTAATTAACCTTTATGAGTGTATCATGCTTGGCTCGTCGTTGCTGAGGCTGCGTTCATAAAATAAATGGCTATTTATAGCCCGCTTAGTGTGCGCCGCCTGGACGCGGCAGGCCGGGCTGACCTTTCCGGTGAATGTCAGAGGTCCGTGCTGCGAATCGGAGACATGGCATGCTCTCTGCTGTTTATTCTGTCAATAACTGCTTTGTATGAACAAGAGGCCTTTAGCCTTCATTAATGATTCCGAACACATTTTCCGGGGAAATCCTCTGGCGGGGTTCTGCGCTAGAGAACGAATGAAAAATAAAGACGGAGGAAACAGTTTAACCACTTCGGTGCCTGGCTAGAGAGCCGATGTGAACGGCTTCATAGAGAATAATTGATGGAGGCCTCCATGCCGTTTCCTCAATATCCTGGTAAAGAGGATGAGGATGAAAGGGTGATGATGGAAAGTATGGACAAGTTAAAAGAAAGATTCAAAGAGAGAGAAGACAAAAGGACAGCTGAAAAAAAAAGATAATTTTCGAATGAATCAATGATTGTAAAAGGGTCTGCCTTTGATAGTCTCTATAATAAAACTGACCTTACACTAACGTAACAAGTCCACATACTGTAAATACATTCCTGACATGTTACAGATTGAAAAAAAGACAAGTCAATCCAGTTCAACCAATAAAAAAAAAAAAAAAACAATTCATACAATCTCATATATAGAATTCTATGCTCACAGTTGATCCAGAGGAAGGTGAAAAAAACCCCAGCAAAGCATGATCCAATTTGCTACATCATTATTCACCTTTATTCTGTCTAAATATTTCTGGACCATATTACTTTTGAGCCATTGTGGATCATTTGGGGCTGTGTCACTACCATCCCCATTATGGACATGAGCTCCCCCCATGCTCCTTTGTATACACAGATCTGAAGAAAGTGTTTAATAAATTTCCCTTCTCTTTGTCCCCAGTCACCCACTCCAGATTATTTTATAAAGGGCCAACATGCTCAGACCTGACCTTTTTACTATGAATATATTTGAAGAATTTTTGGGGGTTTGTCCTACTCTCTTTTGCAATCGGTCGTTCATTTTGAATTTTTGCGTCCTTGATTTCCATTTTACATATTCAATTATATTCTTTGTAACATTTTAATGATGATAGTGTTCCTTCATTTTTATATTTTTTAAAAACTCGTCTTATTATTTATAACTTCGTAAAATCTGTCCATGAGCCACATAGGTTTTATTTTTAGCCTTTTAAAAACTTATAGCCCATGAGTATTATATACTTTGCCTTGAGGTCACATACAGTCTTTCTGAAAAAATTCCCATTTCTGTTCATCAATGCCAATATTCCCTCCCAGTCCAAGTTTTGTTGAGCCGCCCTCATCCTCGAAAAATTTGCTCTCTTAAAGTGAAGTGTTTTTTTTATATTTTCAAAATATCTTCAACTAATGTAATTTAAAAAAAAGTCTGTAAGCTCCACTTAACCACTTAGACCCGGGGTCTCCATGCTTCTCAGTATGAGGGAACCATTGTATATTTTACAGTTATTCGCTGGGCAAGAAAAATCAGCGTCCTCATCAGAGTCCTCCTTAGATCAGGGTCACCATCAGAGTCCTCCTTAAATCAAGGTGCTTATAATACTCCTCCCAACATCAGGGTCACCATTAGAGTCCTTCTTAGACCAGGGGCCCCGCCAAAGTCTTTTTTAAATTAGGGTGCAGAATCAATGTCCACCTTAGATCAGGGTCCCTATCAGAGTCCTGCTTAGATCAGGGTCACCAAAGTCCTCCTTAGACCAGGGTCCCCATCAGAATCCTCCTTAGATCAAGGTCCAAATCAGAGTCCTCCTTAGATCAGGATCACCATTAGAGCCCTTCTCAGATCAGGGTCCCCATCAGAGTCCTCCTTAGATCAGGGTCTCCATTAGAGTCCTCCTTGCATGAGGGTGCTTTATCAGAGTCCTCCTTACATCTGGTTCCCCATCAGAGTCTTCCGTACATTACAGTCCTCATCAGAGTCCTCCTTGGATAAGGGTCCCTATCAAAGTCCTCCTTAGATCAAGGTCCAAATCAGGCACCTCCTTAGATCAGGATCACCATCAGAGTCCTCCTTGGATAAGGATCCCCATCAGAGTCCTCCCTAGATCAGGGTCCCCATCCAAGTCTTTCCTAAATCAGGGTCCACATCAAAGTCCTCCTTACATTAGGGTCCCTATCAGAGTACTCCCTCACTCTTCAGAAAAGCCCAGGAAGGGGGCGTGATGACGTAGCGCGCATCACGGAGGGAGGGAGGTGAGCGTGTCAGACGGAGAAGCAGACTCTCCTAGGATCCCCGGAGCGCGTCCATCCAGCCGCCACACAGGATATGCCCGCACGCTAAAGGGGGGAGGAAGATCCCCGAACGCCACTACGAGCGCTGCTGCTGTGGTCCCCAGATTCTAACAGGGGAAGGATTCCGAAGCTTCACACGCCGCTTTCGGTTCATGGAAGGCGGCTGCGGATTCAGCACAGACGGAGAAGAAGGGAGGATTTGACGGCGTCCCTTCCCCCCCCCCCCCCGGCTCCCCCCCCCCCCTCGGTTGTCCCACAGTCCTCATCAGACAACGTGAGACCCAGCTGGACTTCTGCTGAGCCCGGTGGTGGTAACGTAGGAACAGCTTTATCTATAAGCGTCCGTTTATATGTGTTAGAGACACTTTTCTATAACTGCCTGATATAGTGGTAACTGAAGCTAATGACTAGAGACGGCAGTTGAAGCCGTGGTACCTGTTTGAAACCCTCAGCTTTAATATTATAACCTGCTATAACGGTATGAGAGGTGAATGAAGGACAAGGTGTCTGGAGCAATTGTTTGGTTTGAACCCTTCAGCTTGGGCGTTATCACTAATGTCATTTCTAACAACCTGCTAATATTTAGCCGGACATAACGGGGTCAGAAGTAAATGGATTGAAGCTATGGTTTTTTTTTTTTTTTTGGGGATGTATTTTAGCCTGGTAGAGCAATGAAGCCTGTATTAAAACTGTGGAAAGGATTCCGAGGCAGAAGATTCTAGAATTGGGGGCTGAGTAAAGCGAGGCATCTCTGAGGTACGGGTACCTAGTGGGCCTGGGTCATATCCCAGGAGGTGTTTACCCCCCCCCCCTGATTGAACAACTTAATAGTATAAAGACGGCATACTGCCTGGAGCAGGACCCAGAAAATAATCATAAGGGCTGATACCCCTGAAGGATCCATACCCACAAGAGGAGAGAGGAAGTCCAGTTAACCCTGGGGAAACCAACAGGGGGTCAGAGGAAGAAGGGAGGAATGAATAAAGCAACAACAAAAAAAGGGGGGGCACCTAAAACGCCGAGAGATAGGACAGCTGGAAGCTCAATAAAACAGTTCATGTCCCAAGGTGGGAGTCCAAAAGGAGGGGAGCAAGGAGCCAAAGGAGGTTCGAGGACAGAAGGAAGAGGGGGAACCCCAGATAAAGCGGGGGATAAAACCATCCAATCAAAGGAAAATTCAATAGTGGAAAGTGAAGGGGACTTAAGTCGGATGGAAGAGAAAATAACAAGCGCCCCAATGCCCTCAAAGGAGGAGATGAGAGACATGCTCAAAAATCTTGAGCTCTCAATAAAAGTAGAAATAGGCCTGGTGAGAGCAGACCTGGGAAGCTTATTGGAAAGGGTAGAAACAACGGGAAAAAAAACGGAGGAATTGGAAAAGGAGATAATGAACCTCAAAGAACAAATTAAAACTTCTAGACAAAACCAGAAGATAATCCTATACAAGATCGAGGATCAGGAAAATCGAGATAGGAGACAAAATATAAGACTCCGTAATGTCCCAGAAAATAAAGGAGAAGATCTGAGAAGGTTGATCCCCCAAATATTGGGGCCTCTGATAGGAGAGGAGGATAAGGAATTCCCTAAAATAGAAAGGACTCACCGAGTTGGAAAAGTATTCAACTCGGACCACCAGAGGCCGAGAGATATAATAATCCGCTTTAGGTATTATGAAGACAAAGCTGTAATCCTATCCAAAATGAGAGATAAACCCCCGGTAAAATTTGAAGGGTCAGAGATCCAAATCTATACAGATCTCGCTCCCGAAACCCTTGCTAGGAGAAGGCTTTTGAAGCCCTTATTAGATCAGATGAGAGAACTAAACATCAAGTACAGCTGGGGTTTTCCGGCGTGCCTGAGGGGCTTCAGAGACGGAAGATCGGCAAGATTGAGGTTCCCAGAGGATTTAAAGGACTTCTGTGATAGGCTTGATATGAAAGAACCAGAGCTGCCGGGCTGGGCGGAGGGATGACTGGGAGGGTATGGGGGGGGGGGGGGGAGGGTTGGTTTAGTGGTTTAGTGGTCTAGTAGAGTGGAGCAGTGGCGGGAGGGAGGAGGAGTTTTCTGTGATATCCGGATTGCCCCTCCCTGCTTAAAACACCAGGCGGGGGGGGGTAAAGGGCACACTCGGGCTCCCACCTCAAACATGTGATTCGCCAAGCTCCATGGTATCTATGGCGCAGGGCGAATGGGGAGCCAGGGGGTGGCTGAGGGGTAGGGAGGGGGGGTTGGGGAGAGGGGAGGGGAAAGGGGAACCCGGTGTACAAGGAAGTAAGAGGGGAAAAGGAAGGATAGAAGTTAACAAAGGAAGAACTCAGATTAGCTCAGTAATACAGACCCAACAAAGAACAAAAAAAAAAAAAAGTGAGGAGATGAGAAAATTAAATTTTATGACCTATAATGTAAAGGGTCTTAATGAGCCAACTAAGAGATATAAGATCTTGAGGGAATTAGAGAGATATAAGGCTGAGGTTGTGTTCCTCCAAGAAACCCATTTAACATACTATTCCAAAAGTAAGATAAAGTCCAATATGTATCCAATTTGGTTTTACGGGGACTCAATAACATCAAGAGCGAGAGGAGTGGCAATAGGGATAGCAAGAGGGATAAATTTTAAGGTAGAAGAGAGGCTAATAGACCAGGGGGGAAGATATATATTCCTGAAAGGTTCCTTGGAGGGATGGAAGGTTACACTGGCAAATATTTACGCACCTAATAAAGAGCCGAGTGGTTTTCTTGGAACAATATTAGGGAAACTAATGGAGTTTAAAGAAGGTAGCCTGATTATGATGGGTGATTTCAACATGTGTATGGCTCCAGAGGTAGATAGTACGTCTCGTGCGCAGGGGACTACGAACGGGAAGCTGAAGAAACTAAAACAGAAGCTGCATTCGTGTCAACTGGTGGATGTATGGAGGATTATGAATCCAAATAAGAAGGATTTCTCGTTCTATTCCTCTGCGCACGGGACGTACTCTAGGATTGATTATATATTGACGGAACATTCATTGTTGGAAAGAGTCGTGGAGGCTAAGATAGAAGTTATCACCATATCAGACCATGCCCCAGTTAGTATGAGATTGTATGTCCCAGGAAATCAGAGAACCCCAATAACCTGGAGATTGGATGAAGATCTTTTACAAGAAGCATCAAACGTAGAGAAAATAGAACAGGAATTAAAACAATATTTCTCAACGAATGATACAGCAGAGATATCAGGGTCATCCCTGTGGGAGGCCCACAAGGCCTACATAAGGGGAGTAATAATGAAGATAGGGGCAATGAGAAAAAGGGAAACAAAGGAACAAATCAAAAAACTAACTGAAGAAATATATGATCTGGAGCAAGAACATAAGAAGGGCTCGGGCCAAGGGAGGAGAGTCTATCAAAAATTGGTGGAAAAAAGGGAGGAGCTAAAGAATTATACAGATCTAGAAACAAAAAAAGCATTCTACAAGGTGGCGAAAGAAAACTATCAGAGTCGAAATAAGAGCAGTAGACTACTAGCTAATATAATAAGAAAGAAAAGAACTAGAAACTATATTGAAAAAATTCAAAATAGTAAAGGAGAAATGCTACATACAACAAAAGAGATAGGGAAATCCTTTAAGGAATATTACAGTGAATTATATTCAGTAGCTAAAAATACAAGGCTAAAAGGAGCAAAGGATAGGAAAATAGTAGAATTCTTGAAGAAAGCCAACCTCCCGAAGATTAATGAGGCCGACAGAGATATCTTAGAAAACCCCATAACGATAGAAGAAATCAACAGAGCACTATCAGAATCAGCTTCAGGTAAAAGCCCGGGGCCCGATGGATTCACCTGTAGGTATTACAAAAAATTTAAAGAAATATTGACCCCTAGACTCTGCGAGTATATGAACGGGTTGGGCAGAGATTTCGACCTGAGTAGAGAAGCTCTTAGAGCAGAGATCACGGTTATCCCAAAGGAAGGGAAAAACCCTACATTATGCTCTAGTTATAGGCCGATATCGCTGATCAACACCGATGTTAAACTATATGCCAGAGTCCTAGCAAATCGGCTAAAAGAGAACCTCAATGGCCTGATACATCCAGACCAAGTGGGGGTCATCCCAAAAAGAGAGGGGCGAGACAATGGCGTGAGAGCACTCCTCTTGCTGCAGCATATTAAGGACAGTGGACCCCCAGGTCTACTCTTGTCTATAGACGCGGAGAAAGCGTTTGACAGAGTAGACTGGGGGTTCATGTTCCAAACTCTGGAATCTATGGGTATAGGTCCAAAAATGATCAATAGGATACGCGCTCTGTATAACCACCCTACGGCCTCGATAAAAATCAATGGCTCCCTTTCAGAGGCTTTTGAAATGGAAAATGGGACGAGGCAGGGGTGTCCCTTGTCCCCCCTGCTCTTCGTCCTTTCCCTGGAGCCACTGTTGTCAGTGATTAGGGCAGACCCGGAGATTTGGGGTATAAGGGTTGGAGATGAGGAGCACAAGATCGCGGCTTTTGCAGACGATGTTCTGCTTTTCATAGCCAACCCCAAAATATCAATGGCTAATATCCTTGGAGTCATGAGGCAATATGGAGAAATATCAAACTTCAAAATTAACTTAGCAAAATCGGAAATCCTGAATATCAACCTGGGTAAGAGGGAGGAAAGAAACTTGAAAAAGGAATTTAAATTTATATGGAAAAAAGAAATAAATTATTTGGGTATAAAACTGGCTAATTCATTAGGGAAGATCTACAAAGCAAATTTTATTCCACTATTAGATGAAATAAAATCGGAGAGTAAAAGGATAACAACAAAACCACTTTCATGGGTTAGACGTATTAACGCCATAAAGATGATATTATTACCTAAAATCACCTATAAACTACAGATGCTCCCATTGAATATCCCTCAGTACTATTTTAAAAAATTGAAATCAATCATCATGAGAGCTGTGTGGAAAAACAGAAGGGCTAGAGTGTCTTTTGACATCCTAAAGCAAGAAAAAAGAAAAGGGGGCTTGGCGATACCTGATATTCAGGGTTATTATAGGGCAACACTGGTCTCAAGAGCGATAGAGTGGTTTAGAGAGAACTCACAGAAAAGATGGGTGAATATAGAGAATAGTTTGAGTAAGGCGCACTTAGGGCACTTGATTTGGAACCCTCCACACTATAGGGTATTAGATACAAACACACACTCACTGACAAAGGCGGTTTTTAGAGTTTGGGATATAGTTTACAAACAAGTAAATAACACTTATAATTCTCCGTTAATTTCACTTTCAGAGAATGATTATTTTGCACCTGGTAAAAAAGAAATTGGGGGGAGTTGGATAAAAAAGAGAACAGTACAGCTGAGAGATATTATTAAAGAGGGGAGGATAGCCACGTTTCAGGAATTAAAGCACAAAACAGATATTTGGGTGTTAGATCGCTGGAGATACCTGCAGTTAAGCCACTTTATCAGCCGCCTACCACACCCAATAAGATCAGGGGAGGAGCTATCAGAGTTGGAAAAGATATGTATGTTGAATAATACTAAAGGTATAATTTCAAAAATTTACAAACTGGGCTTGGCGAAGAGCAGTAGGGAGATACCACCATTTATTACCAAATGGGGAAATGAATTAGGCGTACAGTTAGATAGTAATAGATTAAAGAAAACCCTGGAGCTGACCCACAGTTCGACGATCGACATCAGTGTCGCCGAAATGAACTACAAAATTTTAACAGGTTGGTACATTACCCCGGATAAGGCAAGTAAATACCAAAAAGACAAAACATCGGAGTGCTGGAGGGGGTGTAAAGGTGTAGGAAACATGGCCCACATATGGTGGGACTGCCCTGTAATCAAACGTTACTGGCTAAAAATCTTGGGATATATTAAGCAAATAACTAAGATAGAAGTTAAATTAGACCCCTGGACAGTGTTACATCACGGAATAGGAGGGGAGGTAAAAATATATAAAAACACCTTAGTACCACACCTGTTGAATGCGGCAAAAAAGGTCATAGCAAAAAATTGGCAGAAGTTAGAGGGCCCATCAATATGGGAGTGGGTTGATGTAGTAGAAGGGATCCGATATATGGAGGAAGGAGGACCTGAAAGTGAATCTGAATCAGTAGAAGGGAGGAACAAGTGGCAAAACTGGAAGGACTTAAAAAAATTATGGAGTATTGCTGAAGGTCTGAGAATAAGAATTGATTAAAATAGAGATAACAACAAATGTACACAAGAGGTGCGGGGGCGAGGGAGGGAGGGGGGGTAGGAGAGAGGGTTAGGGGTTGGGGTTCCTTTTCCTTTTTGTATTTGTTAAATTGAATATAAGATATGTACACTTGTCAAGTAAGCTACAAATGATGTGAAAAAAAGGAGAGACACAGAGTACTCCCTAGATCAGGGTCACCATCAAAGTCCTCCTTAGGTCAGGGTCACCATCAGAGCCCTCCTTAGATCAGGGTATCCATCAGAGTCCTCCTTGGACGAGGGTGCCCATCAGAGTCCTTCTTAGATCAGGGTCCCCATCAGATCCTTAGATCAGGGTATCCATCAGGGTCCCCATCAGAGTCCTCCATACATCTGATTCCACATCAGAGTCTTCCTTGCATTACAGTCCCCATCGTAGTCCTCCTTGGATAAGGGTCACCAGAGTCCCCCTTAGATCAGGGTCCCCATCAGAATTCTCCTTAGATCAAGGTCCAAATCAGAGTCCTCCTTGGATGAGGATCCCCATCAGAGTCCTTCTCAGATCAGGGTCCCCATCTGAGTCCTTCCTAGATCAAGGTCTTCATCAGTCTTTTTTAGATCATGGTCCTCAGAGTGCTCCTTAGATCAGGGTTTCAATTAGAGTCCTTCTTAAATCAGGTTTCCCATCAGAGTCCTCCTTACATCAAAGTACCCATAAGTGTCCTCCCTTACATCAGGGTCCCTCCTTACATCAACGTCCCCTACTTTAGGGTCCCATTAGTCCACCGTTCATCAGACTCCTTCCTTCACAGGAGTCCTCTGTTACATAGGGCACTGAAGCAGAGACAACAGACAGCCTCTGCTGACCTTAATCCTCAACCTGTACATATGAAGAATACCCCATTGATCCTAGCTGTGGGCCAGATAAAATTTTGTAGCGGGCTGATGTGGCCTGTGGACCATAGTTTGGAGACTTGTTCAGAAACCAGTCGAATTTCGATCCAGGTATGAGCAGGCTGGTTGTACTGAAGTCAATCATTTATATGACTTCGATACAACCAGCCTGTTTTTTGGTTTTTTTTTTTAAGTTCGATCACTGCGGGTGGCTATGGTAGCCAGCAGTGATTAGTGCATTCTATCGGCTGGGAAACTTCCTGCTGTCAGAATACAAAAGTTCCATGGGAAAGAATACCCCATTAACAATGACTGTGTCTGTGTCATTGGGGAATCGAGCTTACAAAGAGCGTTACAAAGGAAGAAAAACAGAGAAAGAAACAATTTAATGAGAAAAAGATTTTTTTTATTAGATTTTATAGTGGATGTGGAAATTTTTCTTTTGGAGAGTAAGTTTATAGTTTAGTGTCACTTTGGCCTAGATACATTTTAATTTCTACACAATTTTAAATGTAGCCAAACAATCAAAAAGATGACACAGCCCGGAGTCTCCTGATCACTGCCACCTGGGCCTCTACAGGCTCCATGGTAATTTTATTATATTTCTGTCTCCTAGGGCCAACAAGCAATGTAATCAACTACATCGATGATGAAACCTCTCCGGGGTAATAATTGTATCAAGTCTCTCTACAAGTTAGAGATCAAACTGTCAGAACAGCTTGTCTTCTCATATTTTCTAATATCAGACAATGCTCAGAATAGAAAGGGGAATTGCTCAGGCTTGTTTGCCTCAACATGGCATAAAGCCCATAAATACACATGCTTTATTAAACTGGGACTTGTCAGGTAGTCTGCAAATAACGCCAATGACAAAATGGAAGGCAGGCTTGGACCTGGGAATGAGAGTTTATTATTCGACCTACAAAAGAATGCCTCAACTCTTGCTTTATTCAATCAGGACCATATAAAAGTTTGGAATGGTTGTGGACACCTGACCATTA
The DNA here is from genome assembly GCA_037952925.1 of Lithobates clamitans. Taxonomy (NCBI): domain Eukaryota; kingdom Metazoa; phylum Chordata; class Amphibia; order Anura; family Ranidae; genus Lithobates; species Lithobates clamitans. The sequence goes on from JBBGZY010001090.1 coordinate 185,464, forward strand.
CACCTATAGGAGCTTGTTGAGTTTCAAAATCATGGCCAACCCACTTTTGTGTCTGTAACAACCTCCACTCTGCTAGGGAGGTTTCCACAAGATCTTGAAGAGTGACTGTTGGAATTTTGGCCCGTTCAACCAAAAAAAGCATTTGTGACGTCAGCTGCTGATGCTGGGAGAGAAGATCTAGCTTGGCATTGGTGCTTCGGCTCATTCTAAAGCTGTTCGGTGGGGTTGAGGTCAGGAAAGCTGTTCAGGCTCCATAGCAACATAATGATGGGTCATAATCAGTAGTAAGTGGTCTATAATGCAGTCCTATTAATATCGCCTTAAAGCCCAGCTTTGGGAATCCTAAAGCATTTGTTAACCCAACAAGTCATATACCAGATATGTGCCTGTTGTACCACGTACTTGTATGAGAAAGTATCCTGTTCTCTTTGTATTGCTTCCTTTGAGTGAAATCCCTGGTGTTCCTGCCAGTCCCTCTGCTTTCCTGTTAAAAGCTGACCACACTAAGCAAGAGAACACCCCGTAGTCAGTACTCTAGCTATGCTGGGAACCCAGCCTGCTCTCCTCCAATAATCAGGCTTGTTCTAACACATCCCTCCTGCACAGCCTATCACTGGGAAGCTCAGTGTGCTGCTGCTTCTCCCCCCCCCCCAGCACTAATACATCTGAGAACAGAGGGAAGGTGTTCACTTAGAATAAAAGGAAAAAAACAATAAAATAATATCTATACAAATATGTTTTGCCTTTCAATCCTATTTTAAACTTAATGGAATGTTTTACAAGATAATTGGGTACAATCACTTTAAAAACGATCCCTTGCAGTGGGGCTGCACATACACCGTAATGGTTAATGGCTTGTTTAGATCTAGGGGATGTGCAAAAGAAGATCTCCTTACCAGGTCCTCTACACTACTAGATAGGTCCCTGCAGCATCTTCTCCCCAATGCTTCAGCAGTCCAAGGTCCTAAACGTCAACAAAAACAATGTCTAAAGCCCAGCATTAGATGCAAGGACAGCGAGGGATTGTCCACCACTGAAGCGTGGGGGAGCATCATATGCCGGGGAAGCAGAGGATCAGTTAATTATAAGTTCTTTTACTCTCCCCAAGTCTAATCAAGCAGTTAACCCTTGCAGTGGGGGCACAGCCGCACTGCAAGGGAGGATTTTCACATTTTATAGAATTGGGCTGTACTACTGGTTGTCAAAGATTCCACCATCCATGCTCTACAGCAGTGGTTCTCAACCCTGTGCTCAAGTACCCCCAACAGGCCATGTTTTGGGAATTTCTCTTGGATAAAATAGCTGTCCAAAATGCCAAGCCATTGACTTTGATATAAAACACCTGTGCAAGATAAAGGAAAACCTGCAAACATGGCCTGTTGGGGGTACTTGAGGACAGGGTTGAGAACCACTGCTCTACAGCACAGAAGGACAAACCACCAGCTGCAGCCATTGTATTCTTACAGCTGGCCCCACCAAAATACGCGAGCAGCAGTTGCATCTGATTGGATGCAGGCACTGTTTGATGAGCAGCAATTTTCCCAGGCTCTTTCAATTTTTCAAATAAAAAAAAGCAAGGCGGGAAGGTGGCGACAGGGCTACCTGCAGATTACATTTCAGTTATTCTGCACAATGTATGGCCAGCTTTAGGCTACCCCTCATAATCCTGAACCTGCACTGTGTACCAAAGGAGAGGAGCTTCTCTCAGATCTAAACTCATGTGGAGAAAAGGTAGTTTACACATCTCACGTCCTGAGCCATGGATTGTGCCCATTGGGCCCATAGCAGCTACCTGTCCTGCTATGGCTCTAGTTGGGCGGCACAGTGGTGTAGTGGTAGCACTCTCGCCTAGCAGTAAGAAGGGTCACTGGTTCGAATCCCAACCACGACACTGCCTGCTTGGAGTTTGCATGTTCTCCCTGTGCCTGCGTGGGTTTCCTCCGGGTACTCCGGTTTCCTCCCACACTCCAAAGACATGCTGGTAGGTTACTTGGATCCTGTCTAAATTGTCCCTAGTATGAATGAATGTGCGTTAGGGACCTTAGATTGTAAGCTCCTTGAGGGTAGGGACTGATGTGAATGTACAATGTATATGTAAAGCGCTGCGTAAATTGACGGCGCTATAGAAGTACCTGAAATAAATAAAATAAATAAATAAATAAATAGTTATGCCCTAGCCTAGAAGGACTAAGTGTGGACATGATGAGTTTTTTTTTTTTTTACTTTTTACTTCTGAAGTTCTGTCTCTCTATATCGTATTCTATATCAAAGGGTCTCCAAACTATGGCTTGCAGGCAAAATCCAGTCAGCAGCAAGGTTTTTTTCAGGCCCTTCGATGAAGAGGGGACTCTGATGGGGACTCCAATGTGAGAAGAGACTCTACTGCTCTTATATAGAGAGCTGTGAGCATCTCCTGATGAGAAATAATGGTAAAATAAATTTGGTTGGGATTGTCCTGTATGATGTGCTTGCTGCTGGGTTGCTAGATGTACTCCTTCTTCCTCCAATGACCTGCACCTGCGCCTCCATTGGGAATCAATACCTCTGGGTTTCACTTAATGTAAAGTTGAGGGACATGTTGGGGTGATATGCAGGAAGCTCATGCCTAAAACTTTATATTTTTGGTGTTTTTAATGGATTGATTTGAATTGTTTCAGAGCAACCTGTCCCATTATCTCCTGAAGAAGTGGTATATTTTGATTGTGTGAAACGCGTTGAGGTGTATAACCTATCACAACCACTACAGGAGAAAATTATTATATGGGTATTACCCATGATTTGTCTTATTGAAGTGGGTAATTAAGTCAGATCAAATTTGGGGTCCCCTTTACTAATATATTGTTTATTATTTTAGAATCATTTTATGTTGACTTTTTATATTGTATACAAATAAAGATACAGTTATTGTTATTAAAAGGATTTTTATCTTGTAGTGCCTCAAAAGTCCTGTCTGCTAGGAAATCTTTTGTCTCTTTACATAAGGGGAGACTCTGATGCAAGTGGAAACCTTGACAGGCACTCTTATGTAAAAGGGGGGAACTCTGATGTAAGGGGCTGTGATGGGGACTCTGATGGCTTCAAGTTGTTTATTGTAATTCTTTGCTTTGTTTTACTGAAAGCATTATTAAACCCATATGCAAACATTTATTATACTGCAGCTTACAATTCTTAGATGTGATGGCTGCATTTGCTCTCTTTTTTTTAAGGCTTTCTTTCTTCTGTGTTCATCTGGTGTTCTGGCCAGCAAGTCTGTTGTTTTTCAAAAGAACAAGCTTTCTTCCAGATGTATCAGTTTACAGGGATGAGACAAACCATTTACCACTGACAGGGGTGCTTACAATGATCAGCTTTTAATTTGCGTAAAAGCTTTATCCCAAAAGGAGAGAAAACAGTTGCTGTAACTGCCTATACTGAGGTACGGGGGCTGTATAATGTAAGGGGGTGCAGAGGTGCGGGCTGTGTAAGGTAAAAAAGTTCAGAGGTGCAGGGGGCTATGTAAAATAAAAAGGTCCAGGGATGCAGGGAGCTGTATAATGTAAAAAGGTCCAGAGGTGCAGGCCGCTGTGTAATGTAAAGGGGTCCAGAGGTGTAGGGCTGTGTAATGTAAAGGGTTCAGAGGTGCAGGGGGCCGTGTAATGTAAAGGGGTCCAGAGGTGCAGGGGGCCGTGTAATGTAAAGGGGTCCAGAGGTGCGAGGGCTGTGTAATGTAAAGGGCTGTGTATTGTAAAGGGGTCCAGAGGTGCAGGGGGCTGTGTAATGTAAAGGGAACCAGAGGTGCGGGGCTGTGTGATGTAAAGGGGTGCAGCGGTGCGGGGGGCTGTGTAATGTAAAGAGGTGCAGAGGTGCGGGGCTGTGTATGTAAATGGGTCCAGAGGTATGGGGGCTGTGTAATGTAAAGGTGTCCAGAGGTGCAGGGGGCTGTGTAATGTAAAGGGGTCCAGAGGTGCAGGGCTGTGCAATGTAAAGGAGACCAGAGGTGCAAAGGGCTGTGTAATGTAAAGGGGTCCAGAGGTGCGGGGCTGTGTAATGTAAAGGGGTCCAGAGGTACAGGGTCTGTGTAATGTAAAGGGGTCCAGAGGTGTGGGGGCTGTGTAATGTAAAGGGAACAAGAGGTGCGGGGCTGTGTAATGCAAAGAGGGTGAACTGGCTTTGTATTAGTGAAGCACCTTAAAGTGAGGAAAACCTGTACTGTTATTATTACTATGTTAGGATTATTATTATCTTCATTTATTAGCAGGTGAACGTGGCCCTCCATGCATTCACATACATTGAATCAGGCCCTTAAGATATCAACAAAAACATAGAACTAAACTCTGGTGCGATTTCAGGAGGAAGAAAAAAAAAAAAAAAAAAAACTCAGCACAGGATGATACCTCTGCATTCTTTCCCATAATTCCTTTATAGCAAAACCATGGACCTGGTAGTGAGGCACTATGGGCCACTCAATTCTAACTGCCCCCAGGCCAATACAGCCAGCTCAAAGTTCAACAGCAGCTCCTGATATTATATATTATAGAGATCGAGAGATCGAGAGATCGAGAGAGAGGGAGAGGGGGAGAGAGGGAGGGAGAGAGAGAGAGAGGGGGGGGAGAGAGAGAGAGGAGAGAGGAGAGAGAGAGAGAGAGAGAGAGAGAGAGAGAGAGAGAGAGAGAGAGAGAGAGAGAGAGAGAGAGAGAGAGAGAGAGAGAGAGAATAATCCACTGAGCTTCACAGACACAAACAACTGAATCTTAAATCACAAGCAGCTTGTGGCTTGAAGACTGGAGGAACGGCGAGGAGGAACGGCGAGGAGGAGAGGGCGAATGAACAGGCAGCATGTGGGGAAAACTCCCAGCACCACATAGTATTAATGATTAAACAAGCCAATAGATAGATCAAACTATATAAGCAAAGGATGAAGAGCGTTATGAATTTTACGACAAAATATATCTGCTATGGCCAGAAAGACACACTGGGGGGAGATTTACCAAAACTGGAGCACTCAGAATCTGGTGCAGCTCTGCATAGTAACCAATCAGCTTCTAACTTCAGCTTGTTCAATTAACCACTTGACCTCCGGAAAGTTTAACCCCCTTCATGACCAGGCCATTTTTTGCAATTCGGCACTGCGTTACTTTAACTGACAATTGCACGGTCGTTTGACGCTGTACCCAAATAAAATGTATGTCCTTTTTTTCCCTACAAATAAAGCTTTCTTTTGGTGGCATTTGATCACCTCTGCGGTTTAAATTTTTTGCTTATAAACAAAAAAAAGAGCAACAATTTTGAAAACAAAAATCAAAACAAAAAAAACAACAATATTTTTAACTTTCTGCTGTAAAACATATCCAATAAAAAAATGAAAAAAAAAATCTAATTTCTTCAAAGATTTAGGCCAATATGCCAGTATTCTGCTACATATTTTTGGTAAAAGAAATCCCAATAAGCGCAGATTATTAGTAAGCGCAAAAGTTATAGAGCATCCACAAACTATGGGATATTCTTATTTATTTATTAGTAATTGCAGCGAACAGCGACTTATAGCGGGACTGCGATATTGCGGCGGACGTTCTGACACTTTTTGAGGACGAGTGACACTAATAAAGTAATCGATGCTAACCCCCCCCCCACCGTACTAATGACACTGGCTGGGAAGGGGTTAACATCAGGGGCAATCAAAGGGTTAAATGTGTGCCTTACCAGTGCTCAACTACAGTGGGGGGAGGTGCTTTTACTAGGGGAAGACATGGATCCTTGTTCCTGCTTTGCAGGAAAACAGACAGAATCCATGCCTTCTCTCCTGTCAGAACGACAATCTGCCTTGCTTACATAGGCATACCACCATTCTGCCTCTCTGCTTGATGATTGGCGGGCACCAGCGGACAATAAGTCCATGGTACCCACCGCTGGGCTCCTGCTGTGTATGACCACAGCGAAATCGAGCCGCGGCCGGCGGTGCGCATGTGTGCCCCATACCTGGATCACGTATATATAAGTGATCCGGCGCACAGCTGCCATCCTCTACCAGTAAAACATGCTATGGGGAGGACAGCAAGTGGTTTAGCTTTGATAATAAAATCTGGAAGCCGTTTCTATGCAGAGCTGCACCAGTTTTAGTAAATCAAACCCCATGATTGGTGCTCAAAACAAAATGTTTTAAAATGTTTCTCCTATACCCTAAAGTGGATCTTGATTTTACACTATCCAGTTGTAGTAAATATCCCCCACAGATTTCTGAAGACAAGCAGACTAAGGACAAGGATTACTGGAACCATGTCCTGTGGTCTGATGAGACCAAGATAAACTTATTTGGTTCAGATGGTGACAAGCGTGTGTGGCGGCAACCAGCAGGAGGACAAAGACAAGTCTTGTCTACAGTCAAGCATGGTGGTGGGAGTGTCATGGTCTGGGGCTGCATGAGTGCTGCCGGCACTGGGGGGCTACAGTTCATTGAGGGAACCATGAATGCCAACATGTACTGTGACATACTGAAGAAGAGCCCCTTTCAGAGACTGGGCCGCAGGGAAGCTTTCCAAAATGATAACGACCCCAAACACACCTCCAAGACGAACACTGCCTTGCTAAAGAAGCTGAGGGTGAAGGTGATGGACTGGCCAAGCATGTCTCCAGACCTAAACCCTACAGTATTGAGCATCTGTGGGACATCCTCAAACAGAAGGTGGAGGGGCACAAGGTCTCCAACATCCACCAGCTCTGTGATGTCGTCATGGAGGAGGGGAAGAGGACTCCAGTGACAACCTGTGAAGCTCTGGTGACCTCCATGCCCAAGAGGGTTAAGGCAGTGCTGGAAAATAATGGTGGCCACACAAAATATTGACACTTTGGGCACAATTTGGACATTTTCACTTAGGGGTGTACTGACTTTTGTTGCCAGTGGTTTAGACATTAATGGCTGTGTGTTGAGTTATTTTGAGGGGACAGCAAATTTACACTGTTATACAAGCTGTACACTCACTACTTTACATTGTAGCAAAGTGTCATTTCTTCACATGAAAAGATAGAAGAAAATATTTACAAAAATGTGAGGGGTGTACTTACTTTTGTGAGATACCTGTACATTGTTTTGTTTTTTTAAAACCAAAAGTTTTTGACTCTTATTTCTATTTTAAACTGAATGGGTTGTTTTACAGGGTGATCGTTTACAATCACCTCAACTCCTTAACTGTTCATTGTACAGGCTTGTAGACTTAAATTACTAAAGAAAGTCGATGAGCATGGCAGGCAGGAAAATTGCATTTTCAGAAGGTGAAGTCAGTAATAGCAGCTTCCATGTTTTGTCATGACAGGTTAATTAGCAATACATTTAAAGTAAAGGTGAGCTATAAAAGTATTACTTTAAGGTTTATCCAATCTCTTCCTCAAATTGAAGGTCTCATTAATACTGGAATTTACAAGGGTTTCTTGCCCCTGACCCCTACTAACAGTCTCAGAGATCTCAGCACATGGGTGGTCAGGGCTGGCAGCACCACAGACCAAGGCTAAATACTACACTTGGGTCTGGGCTGCCTACAGATTGAAACTGCCTTCTAATGGGCATCCCCTCCTTCCACTGGGAGATTGGTCCAACCACAAAGCGTCAGACACTCTTCTATATCCATTGTCAATGTCAACTCAGCCCAGCAATGTCGAAACCTGCAGAATACCAAGTTACAAAGCTCTCCTGCTGCTCTTTTGGAGTTCTCCTTTAAGAGAAACCGTGAAACGCGCTGACCCCAATCACAAAACTCCATCACCCCACTTAGTCAGCCTTTAAAAGGCTTCGTTTCAGCTCCGCTTTCTTCTCAATACACTGAGAACATCATTTAAATTTCACTTCCAATTAAGTTTTGATTATGCAAATGAGCCTTAATTAACCCGTGAGGGTCAGCAGATATAGTCTGTCAAAACACAGTGGGCAAATTTCATTTAATCTGACAATCCGACTTATTCAGTCTCCACGGGCAACACAAAAGTACCAATTTGTGATCAGCAGGTATTTAAAACTCATTATTTTCCTGCTTCACACGTGGCAGGTGGGCTGGCATTTTATGGGAATAAATATATTGGAATGCATAAATGGATGTAAATACGCCTGAGTTAAAGGGGCAGGACGTCTCTAAAGGAACCATTCGTAGGGATAAGTAAATCTACCTTCCTGCCTGCCGCATTGGCTGTGCAAACAAGCAGTATTCTTGCTGTGACCAAGGTGCTACTATCAACCAGGGTCACAGTGAGGGGCCCGGACCCCCGGGATCCAGGTATCCAGTCTCTGGACTGGTGATCAATATAATTTGACCACACAGTGATGATGCCTGAAAACTGCTCAATCAGCACAGACCCCCCCCCCCCCCTTGTCAGAGGAGCAGCCAATCGGCTCTCCTCTACACGCGTATGACAGACGCGAGTGAGGAAAAGCCGATCACGGCTCTTCCTGTTTACACAGTGATCAGCCGTGATTGGACACGGCTGATCATGTGGTAAAGAGTCTCTATCAGACTATTTACCTAGATCGGTGTTGCGGGTTGTCAGACTGACACCCCGCAACAACGAACGGCGCAATGCACTCCCCCGGGGGCACATAGCGGCTTGATATCCTGGATGTTGAAACCACTTTGCCGCCATTTTGCTATATGGCAGGCGGCAAGTAGTTAATAACACCAGTCCATACCAGCAGGGGCGTTGCTAGGGGGTGGCTTTTGGGGCTATAGCCCCGAATCTGGGGCCAATAGCCCAGAGTCTCTGCAGGGGTCCCCAAAGGGGAGGGGAGGCTCTCTGGGGACCCTTATGTAAGTGGGGGGCTCTCTGGGGACCCTGATGCAAGGGAGAGGCTCTCTGGGGACCCTGAATTTAAGGCAGAGGCTCTCTAAGGACCCAGATTTAAGGGGGAGGCTCTCAGGGGACCCTAATGTAAGGGGGGCTCTCTGGGAACCCTGATGTAAATGGGGGGCCCTCTGGGTACCCTGATGAAAGGGGGAGGCTCTCTGAGGACTCTGATGTAAGGAGGAGGCTCTCTAGGGACCCTGATGTAAGGGGGGCTCTCTGGGGACCCTGATGTAAGTGGGGGGCTCTCTGGGGATATACACACACACGTATTACTGTATATACATGTGTATGCCCGCCCAAGCTTATGACTTTCTTTACTACGCTGCTATGGGCTCTAGCTCCAGATCTTTTGTAGACCTAGCAACGCCGCTGCATACCAGTACCCCACCTCCACCTTGCTGGTGTCTGAGTGGAAGTGCTCTGTTCCCGGTACTGATCCAGCCACAGTCCCATCCATCTGGTCCGTCAAGAGTCACTTTCATATCATCAGTCCATAAAACACACGTTTCAAAACACAAGGAATGGCACCTGGCCATTTCTCGTAGCCCTACTGGTCTCCGAGCCTGATTCCTGACCATGACAGGGCAATTATATAAAGCAGTTGCCTTGTCTTGCATGGGCAAAGCATCAGCTCACCTTAAAGTCCTTTGTCTCACAGGCACATAATACAAATGGGCATGAAGCGGTTATGAAACCTTTGCTGCCCCGGTCCTTCTGTCAGAAGCTAACAAACACTAATTGCGTGTGCAGCTCGTCATAAAGACAGCGGGATCTGCTCCACTACTTTCAAAGACAGGACATTGATTGTAGATGTAAAATCTAGGCTTTGTAATATAACTGCCAAGCGGACCGCGAAAGCGCCTGTGTTTCTGAAATTATAAAATACAAGTGTTTCTATAATTAAATGCCCCCAGATTGTGTTTTTTTTATTGGCCGGGGAACACAGAAAGTTAGCACATAACATAACAAAGTAAACCTGCCATAAAGAAAGTTGTCATTTTCTTTTGACAGAAACTCTGCCACGTCCCTCTTTATCCGATAATGCTACGCTGCTCTTCTCTGTAGCTCAGAAAGGCACAAGCACTGCACATCAGAGGTAGGTTGTATTGGTGCAATACCAAAGTCTTGTATTCTGATCTCCCTGGCTCTAGGTGCTCCAATGGAGCCCTGAAAGCTATTCAGGGCCTGTTCACAAATATGTGAAAAGTGTGGGGTACATTTGTATGGAGCCCCCCCGAGTCAATACTTTGTAGAACCCCCTTTCTCTGCAATTACAGCTGCAAGTCTTTTTGGGGATGTCTCTACCAGCTTTGCACATCAGAGGGACATTTTTGCCCATTCTTCTTTACAAAATCGCTCAAGCTCTGTCAGATTGGATGGAGAGCGTCTGTGAACAGCAATTTTCAAGTCTTGCCACAGATTCTCAATTGGATTTAGGTCTGGACTGTGACTGGGCCATTCTAACACATGAATATGCTTTGATCTAAACCATTCCATTGTAGCTCTGGCTGTATGTTTAGGGTCGTTGTCCTGCTGGAAGGTGAACCTCCGCCCCAGTCTCAAGTCTTTTGCAGACTCTAACAGGTTTTCTTCTAAGATTGTCCTGTATTTGGCTCCTTCCATCTTTCCACCAACTCTAGTTAGTTTTCCTGTCCCTGCTGAAAAAAAGTATAACCACAACATGATGCTGCCACCACCATGCTTCACGGTGGGGGTGGTGTGTTCAGGGTGATGTGCAGTGTTAGTTTTCCGCCACACATAGAGTTTTGCTTTTGGGCCAAAAAGTAAAATTTTGGTCTCATCTGACCAGAGCACCTTCTTCCACATGTTTTCTGTGTCCTCCACATGGCTTCTCACAAACTGCAAACAGGACTTCTTATGTCTTTCTTTTAACAATGTCTTTCTTCTTGTCACTCTTCCATTAAGGGCAGATTTGTGGAGAACACGACTAATAGTTGTCCTGTGGACAGATTCTCCCACCTGAGCTGTGGATCTCTGCAGCTCCTCCAGAGTTACCATGGACCTCTTGGCTCTTCTCTGATGAATGTTCTCCTTGCCCGGCCGGTCAGTTTAGGTGGACGGCCATGTCTTGGTAGGTTTGCAGTTGTGCCATACTCTTTCCATTTTCCAATGATGGATTGAACAGAGCTCCGCGAGATGTTTAAAGCTTGGGATTTTTTTTTTTTTTTTTAGAACCTAACCCTTCTTTAAACTTCTCCACAACCTTGTTCCTAACCTGTCTGGTGTGTTCCTTGGCCTTTGTGATGCTGTTTGTTCACTAAGGTTCTCTAACAAACATCTGAGGGCTTCACAGAACAGCTGTATTTATATTGAGATTAAATTACACACAGGTGGACTCTATTTACTAATTTTCTGACTTCTGAAGGCAATTGGTTCCACTAGATTTTAGTTAGGGGTATCAGAGTAAATATATTTGTAAACTATTTTGAAAACCATTTATCATTTTTCCTTCCACTTAAAAATTATGTGCCACTATGTGTTGGTCTATCACATAAAATACGTTTACGTTTTTGGTTGTAACATGACAAAATGTGAAAAATGTCAAGGGGTATGAATAATTTTTCAAGGCACTGTAGTTACATAGTTGGTGAGGTTGAAAAAAATAAAAAATAAAAATACACCAGTCCATCCAGTTCAACCTATGATGTGTGTGTGTTTATGTCAATAGTACATTGTATACCCCTGTATGTTGTGGTCATTAAGGTGCCCATCTAAAGAAAATCAGTCAGGTGATAGCCAGATCATTGTTCCTAATTTTTGTGGACAGTTTACTGACTGGAATAGTACCAGCTGATTGGAGAAAAGTCAACGTGACACCAATATTTAAAAAAGGGCCAAGATAGGGGAGCATTGAAGACCCACGCTAGACCACAGAGGGATCAGTCTGCAGCGGAGCATGGAAGATGGACGCTAGGCCATGGAGAGATGAGTCTGCAGGGGAGCACTTGAGACCAACACTAGACCATGAAGTGATGAGTCTGCAGGGGTGCATTAAAAACAGACATTAGAGCACAGAGTAAAGTCTTCAGGGAAGCATAGAAGACCAACGCTAGACCACAGAGTTATGAGTCTTCAGGGGACACTGAAGTCCAACGCTACACCACGGAGTGTTGAGTCTTCAGGGGTGCATTGAAGACCGAAGCTGGACCACAAAGTGATTAGTCTGCAGGGGAGCATTGAAGACCGGCGCTAGACCACGGAGTGATGAGTCTTCAGGGGAGCACTGATGCCAGAGCTGCATTTATTATTTTAATAACAGCTGAAGTGAATAAGTAAAAAATAAGAAATCAATAAAGACTGGTATTGGGTATTAGGGTATCTACCGATGACTGCCATTCTAGAACTGTAAACTCAGCTAGGTCTACTGTGAAGGAATGGGGGGGGGGGGGGGGGGACTCTTTTACTGACCCTTAAAAAAGACTCCACTGAAGGAAGCCTATTCGTTAGAGAATAATCTGTAGTTCTCAGGAGGCATAAGCTGTAGTAGTATATGTTTTGCGTACATTTATCTACATGTTGGAGGAGAATTCATAAAAAAAAAAAAAAAACACTCAAGGCTTTGGTAAAAAATGACAGACATTTTTTTTTTGCTTGAACTTACCAGCTGTAAAGTCTCCAGTTAGGTCTATAAAAGCGTGAGAATGAGGAATGACCATCGGACGTGTTGTATTCAGGTTTGCGGTCACTGTCAAGGTTCTACAAAAAAAAAAAAAAAAAAGAAAAAAAAAAAAAGCAAGAGCAAATAAAAATTCCACATAATGCTGAATTGTATCCAGTGGTGACAGATAAATACATTGGAAGACAGCACTTTATACTAAGGACTTTTTGATTCATTGTGGTCCACCACACTTTAAATTTGTTGACCTTCACCCCAATATACAATTTAAAAAAAATATCATCATTATCAGTCTTCCATACCTTGAACTAATCAGAAATAGACAGAGACAGTTGTATGTAAGGTATGTTAAATGACTCTATAATACTATAGTATATCTGTGCTATATGCCGGCTGGAGGAACATAAAGAAGAGACTTGTGTGGCTCCGCTTGCTACCCTAAAATAAAGATTATACTGCAAAACTTTGTGTTAAGCACTATAACACATATCTTTGTGTTAAGGATTATACCCCGTGTCTTTGTATTGAGGACTATATTGCATTTCTTTGTGTTGAGGACTATACCACATGTCTTTGTGTTGGAAACTATACCTTATGCCTTTGTATTAATGACTATACCCCACGTCTTTGCGTTGAGAACAATACTCCACGTCTTTGAGTTGAGAACAATACTCCACATCTTTGCGTTGAGAACAATACTCCACATCTTTGCGTTGAGAACTATACGCATTGTCTTTGTGTTAAAGGACTATATCCCATGTCTTTGTGTTAAAGGACTATATCCCATGTCTTTGTGTTAAAGGACTATATCTCATGCCTTTGCGTTAAAGGACTATATCCTATGTCTTTGCGTTAAAGGACTATATCCCATGTCTTTGCGTTAAAGGACTATATCCCATGTCTTTGCGTTAAAGGACTATATCCCATGTCTTTGTGTTAAAGGACTATATCCCATGTCTTTGTGTTAAAGGACTATATCCCATGTCTTAGCATTCAGACCTACACACCATGTATTTGCGTTGAGGACAATACTCCACATCTTTGCGTTGAGAACTATACGCATTGTCTTTGTGTTAAAGGACTATATCCCATGTCTTTGTGTTAAAGGACTATATCCCATGTCTTTGTGTTAAAGGACTATATCCCATGTCTTTGTGTTAAAGGACTATATCCCATGTCTTTGTGTTAAAGGACTATATCCCATGTCTTTGTGTTAAAGGACTATATCCCATGTCTTTGTGTTAAAGGACTATATCCCATGTCTTTGTGTTAAAGGACTATATCTCATGCCTTTGCGTTAAAGGACTATATCCTATGTCTTTGCGTTAAAGGACTATATCCCATGTCTTTGTGTTAAAGGACTATATCCCATGTCTTTGCGTTAAAGGACTATATCCCATGTCTTTGTGTTAAAGGACTATATCCCATGTCTTCGCATTCAGACCTACACACCATGTATTTGCGTTGAGGACAATACTCCACATCTTTGCGTTGAGAACTATACGCATTGTCTTTGTGTTAAAGGACTATATCTCATACCTTTGCGTTAAAGGACTATATCCTATGTCTTTGCGTTAAAGGACTATATCCCATGTCTTTGTGTTAAAGGACTATATCCTATGTCTTTGCGTTAAAGGACTATATCCCATGTCTTTGTGTTAAAGGACTATATCCCATGTCTTTGTGTTAAAGGACTATATCCCATGTCTTTGCGTTGAGGACTATGTCCCATTGTGTTCCCTCATAACTGTGCCCCGTGTACAAATCATGAATACACGGTATGATGAGTTTGGTGTGGAGGAACTTCAGTGACCTGAACACAGACCTGACCCTACCTGTAGGGTGAACTAGAATGAGTCAGGTCTTCTCAACCAACAGATCCATAAAGTTATGGTTTGATAGGGTTTGGTGTGGAGGATCTCAAGTGTTCTGCACAGAGTGCTGACCTCAAACCTACTGAACACCTTTAGGATGAATTGGAACTCTGATTGTGAGCCAGGTCTTCTAGTCCAACATCAGTACCTGAACCTTGAAAATGTTCTTTTGGTAGAATCGCTATAAATTCTCCCTGACACACTCCAAAATCTTGTGGAAAGCCTCCCCCCCCAAAAAAATGAAGGCTGTTAAACTATCAAAGAGGGTTTAGGATGGGATTTAGAATAGGAGACACCCAGAAAGCCTTCCCAGAAGAGAGGAGGTTGGTATAGCTGCAACAAGGGGCATCTCCATATTTTGGGATTGAATGTCCAACAAGCTCATATAGGTGTGATGGTCAGGTCCCACTAACAAATGTGATAGCAAGCATCTTGTGGTACTTGCTCTTAGGCAGGACCTTTGTTTCAAAACTGCTGGCAGCTTCACTTTAAAATGTGAACCTGTACTTTGCCTGTGCAAATCAACATGTTATCTTATAAAACAAAGTGATTGTCTGCGCTATTCAATAAAAAAGAGCAGCCAGCAAAGTTTGTTGATAACCAAACGTAAAAATCCAAACAGTCTATGAAAGCGGCGCTGAGATGATGTTATATAGTGTGAGTCCCATACAAGGGGAGAAATGTTCCGATCACCAATTCAAGTGCATAGATGTGAAAGCACTCAGCACCACGTGGTAAAATAATCTGCTTACCAGAGGACAAAGAAAAAAAGGCGTGTAATTAAACCCACGGCTCATCCAGCCAGTCGGCTTCCACCATGCATCTTCAAGGTTTGGAAAGGCAGTATGCAGATACCAATCACACTCAATAAAACTTCTCCAGGGATTCACATCAAAAAATGCAGGCTCTAAGCAAATCGATCAGCAGTACTCAATGAAGGAAACATAAGCAACCAATAGTGAAGCCCGTAATAGCAGATAAAAAATTTATTGTAGTAACTTGCATTTAAAATTCGGGAATGCATGCATCAAGGAAAACAATAAGCTGCAGCGTTCAGCGTGCTGGTGTCAACCCTTCCTAAACCTATGCAGATTACTGCTAATGATACGGTTTTCATCAGCAAATTTTTGCATATAGTCACTTATCATCCCTTCCAATAGTTTACATACTATTGATGTTAGGCTGACTGTCCTGTAGTTTCCAAGCATATGTCTCTGCCCTTTTGTTAATATTGATACCATATTGGTCTACTCTACAGCATGAAAATTCAGCCACAGTGACCCCTGTGGTGGGAAGACCATTGCACAACAAAACTGAACCAGAACTTGCAGCAGACTTGCAGTATGTTTGCGATGCAGACTTGCTGCAATTTTGCAACAAACTTGTGAAGCATGGCAAGTCTAGCAATAGCTTAGCAAGTCATTTTTCAAACTTGAAGCACAATTGCTTGCTATATGGGGGAGAGCAGCAAAAAGTGCAATCCTGTGATCCACAGGAGAATTATGGCCAAAAAAAAAAAAGCTTTGCCCGTAATTCTCCTTTAAAAGGCCTGTTCAGAATGCTGATGTGCATTGCAGTTCCTTACCATGTGTGTTGACATGCCATTTCCTGCGTTAAAGGAGAAGTATGGGTTTTGTTTTTTTTTTCCCTAATCATACTTAAATAGGTGGATGCAGCATCGTCCTGATGCTGCATCTATCCCCCGGCGTCTCTACACTGAGAACAGAGCCATCGAAAACTGCCGATGTTTCGGTTCTCTTGGCTCCCCAAGAGGAGAGCTCCAGTGAGCGTGCTCTGCTCCTCGACGCTCACTGGAGCGCTGAGCTGTGGAGGGGCGGGGATTGGCTGTCTCAGTGGCTCGCTGAGAGGCCGAGACTGCCATCAGTCCAGGAAGCCGGTGGGTCCAGACTTCCAAAGTCTGGATGAGGTGGTGCCTGGACTGAACTTGGTGACGTCAGCAGAGAACGGACTTCAGACCGCTCTCTGCTGAAAATAGGTCACAGGAGTGCAAAACGAATTGCACTCCTGTGACCCCTAGGAGAAGTCCAGCCAAACAAGTCCAGGCTGGACTTCTCCTTTAATGTGTGTGTTGCATTGAGCCAGCTCATTCATTTTCTACATTTTTCCCAATGCAGTGCAGTACAACACACAGGTGGCTCATATATACTATGCACTAAAATGCAAATGTGCTACAGAGTTAGTCAGGTTGAAAAAAAGACACAAGCCTGTCTAGTTTAACCAACTGAAAAAATGTATGTAACGCTCAGTCAACATTTTTTTGTGTTGTGCAGAGACAATGCATAAAAAAACGTTACAATTAAGGAAAAAAAAAATAGTGACATGTAAGAGAGGATTGGGAAACGTGTAGCCAGCTGGAAAGGCTCGGGCTGAATAACAGGAAAGACACAGTCCTTGGATTTGTACATCAAGCGAGCACCGAGGTGAACCTACATTTCCATCCAGTGTATACATTTCCTGCAGTAAGCACGATCGAGCAAGGAAGAAGCCAGTGCGCCTTTAACCGTATCGCTGGAAAATAAAATTGCTACTGCGGAAAATCCCCCTCACTCCAGTCCCCTTCATCCAACATAATGAGCCGATAATGAAAAGCTTCTAATATTCACTTATAGAAACCCTAGAAGGAGAATACGCTCAAGGCAAATACATTTTCTCCGAGATGCTGCATGAACGGGTTTGATTTATGCTCACAGTACGTACGACTTCAAAAAACGCTTCATGCAGTAAATATCCCATCAATTCTGGGAAGGCGGCAAGGCTCGAGCATAACGAGGACAGAGCTGTGAGAAAAACAAGTTAGGAGATGGAACAAGAGGGAGCTGTCACAGGGAGTTAAATGTATCGGCGTACAAGAACCGATCTGATCTTCATTAGAATAGATTACCCAGCCTGCAACTGCAGAGGGGAAAACATGACAGTGATGAGAGAACGTTGATGACGGCTGACCTGGGTACGGGCTGAAAATGCACAAGTTTTTAAAGAGCACCTATGGTGAGGAAACACAATGGGGGAAAGGGGGTAGCCGGTGTTGTACCTGGTTCAACCAATGATTTTTATTAATTTTTTATTTATTTTTTTAAACATATTTTTATAGAAGGCTTAGAAACTTTACAAT